>PVJS01056130.1:0-12447 GCA_004027185.1 Glis glis | reverse complement strand
GATAAGGAAGCTCTTTGGAGAAATGATGGTGAAGTTTCAGCTCGAAGGCTGGAGGCCGACGATCTCAGACGAGAGCAGAAGATCAAGAAGCTCTTCAAGGAAACGGCAGAGTTGGAGACCGATGATCTCAGACGAGAGCAGATGCGTTTTCTTCAGGAAGAGTCGTGGCTCTCTCTACGCGGCTTTCTTCTTCTTTTTATCTAAGTACTGCACCTATCAGAACCCTGCTGCCCACATTCAGGGCAGGACTTCCGGTTCAATCTGCTGTTATACAACCAAAATCACATGATCTTAGAAGGGTCAAGTTGACAAACCAGACCAACTATCACAGTAAATGTTTACTATTGTTATATATTCTTGTTGGATTGTTCCTTTTATTAGTAAGAAGTGACCTGCTTTGTCTCTTCTGATGTGTTTTAGTTTAAAGTGTGTTTTGTCAGATATAAGTGTTGCTACCCCTGCTTGTTTTCGATCTCCGTTTGCATGGTATATCTTTTTACATCCTTTTACCTTTAGTGTATGAATATCTTTGGCTTGAAGGTGAGATTCTTGTAAGCAGCATATAGTTGGATTATGCTTTTTAATCCACATTGCCAGTCTACACCTTTTAATTGGGGAGTTGAGTCCTTTGACAGATAATGTCATTTTTTACCTTATTTCTATTTATGTGGTAAATTTCATGTATTGATTTGTGTATGTTGAACCAGCCTTGCTTTCCTGGAATGACACCAACTTGGTCATAGTGTACAATTTTCTTGATGTAGTTTTGAATGTGCATGGCTAGTATTTTGTTTAGAATTTTTGTGTCTATGTTTATGAATGATATTGCTCTGTAATTTTCTTTTCTTGAGGTATCTTTATTTGATTTTGGTATTACGGTGATACTGGTTTCATAGAAGGAGTTTGGAAGAATCCCATCTCTTTTAATTATACAGAATGACTAGTGAAGTATTGAGTTTAGTTCTTCCGTAAAGGTTTTGTAGAATTCAGCTGGGAATCCATCTGGACCTGGGCTTTTCTTTGATGAAGGCTGTTTATTGCTGTTTCAATCTCTTTACTTGCTACTGGTCAGTTTAGGTTTTCTATATTTTCTAGTTTCAATTTAGGTAGCTTGTATATGTCTAGAAATCTGTCTGTTTCTTCCATGTCTTCCAGTTTATTGGAATATAAATTTTCAAAATAGTTTCTGATGATCCTCTGGATTTACCCACTGTCTGGTGATGTCTCTTTTCTCATTTCTCATTTTAATAATTTGGGTTGATTCTCTCTTTCTTTTGGTTAGGTTGGCTAAGGGTTTGTCAATATTGTTAATTTTTTCAAAGAATCAGCTTTTTGCTTTGTGATCCTTTGTATCATTTTTTTGTTCTCTATTTCATTGATTTCTTCTCTGATTTTAATTATTTCCTGCCTTCTACTGGCTTTGGGATTAGACTGTTCCTATTTTTCTAGGTCCTTGAAGTTATCATTAGGTTGTTTATTTGGTGACTTTCTGTTTTTCTTATGTGGGCACTCAGTGCTATACATTTTCCTCTTAAAACCACCTTCAAAGTGTTCCATAGGTTTTGGTACATTGTGTCTCTGTTTTTGTTTAATTCTAGGCATTTTTTCAACTTCTCCCCTTATTTATTCTATGATCCAGGTCTCATTCAAGAGTGTATCATTAAGTCTTCATGTATTTTGTAATTTCTCTTGGTCTTCCTGTTGTTGATTTCTACTTTCATTTCATTGTGATCTAAGAAGATGCAGGGAATTATATTTTTTTTAATTTGCTGGTACTTGCTTTGTGGCCCAAAATGTGGTCTGTTTTGGAGATGGTTCCATGAGCAGCTAAGAAGAATGTGTTTTCTGCTGTTGTTGGCTGAAATATTTTGTATATGCCTATTAGGTCCATTTGGTTTAAAGTGTTCTTTAGGTCTGAAGAGTCTTTACTCATCTTTTGCCTGGAAGATCGATCTAGTGGTGTGAATAGTGTGTTGAAGCCTCCCAATATTATTGTATTTGGGTCTATTTGAGACCTGATGTCCCAAAGAGTTGGTTTTGCAAAAGTGGGTGCAATAAAATTTGGGGCATAAATGTTTATTATCATTACATCTCCTTGTTGGATTGTTCCTTTTATTAATAAGAAGTGACCTGCTTTGCCTCTTCTGATGTGTTTTAGCTAAAAGTTGGATAAGAGCGTTGCTACCCCTGCTTGTTTTACATCTTCATTTCCATGATATATCTTTTTCCATCCTTTCACCTTTAGTGTGTGAATACCTTTGGTTGTAAGGTGAGTTTCTTGCAAGCAGCATATAGTTGGATTTGTTCTTTAATCCACATTGCCAGGCTATGTCTTTAATTGGGGAGTTAAGACCTTTGACATTCAGTGTTATTATTGAGATATGATTTTTGTTTCCTGTAATTTTGAGTTCTATTTTCTGGTTTATGTAGTGTTATTTCTCCTTTGCTTAGTTAACCACCTGGTGGAGTTCGCCCTTTCTTTGGTTCTGGTATTTGCTTCTTTTTTCTTCTTTGTATTTTATTTCTTTAAGTATTTTCTCTCGTGTTGGCTTGGTAGCCATGAATTATTTTATTTATTTTTATTTCTCCATCAATTTTGAATGATATCATTGCTGCATATAGCAGTCTTGGTTGAAAATTGTTTTCTTCCAGGGTCTGAAGTACCTCATACCAGTCCCTCTTGACATTCATGACTTGGGTTGAGATATCTGGAGTTATTCTTATTGTTTTGCCACTGAATGTCACCCATTCTTTTGTTCTCACTGCTTTTAAGATCCTTTCCTTGGCCTCTATATTAGTCATTTTGATTATGTGGCATGGGGAAGTCCTTCTTTGATCTTGTCTTGATGGTGATCTAAATGTCTCCTGCACATAGATTTCCAAGTCTTTTTTTATGTTTGGGAAATTCTCTGACATTATATCTCTGAAGAGGTTTCTGATACCCTTGGTTCATGCTTCTAGACCTTCTTCAATGCCTATTATTCGTAATATAGGATGTTTCATATTGTGTTATATTTCTTGGATGTTCAGGTCATGTTGTTGTACTGTCTTCTCTATATTGTTGACTGTGTTTTCAGTTTTGAATGAACTGTCTTCTAAGAGTGATACTCTGTTTTCCATGTGGTCTAGCCTGCCAGAGGTGGTTTCTATTATGGTATTTAATCCATTTGACTCCTTCATTTCACCCAAATCTCTTGGGGCCTTAATTTCTCTCTTGATATGTTCTTTCTTTTCCTGTACACTTTCTTTGAGGCCTTTGATCATATTGAAGATCAAAATTTGGAATTCTCCTTCTGGCATTTCCTGCAGATGAGTATTGGTTATCTCCCTTGTTGTTATGTTGTGGGAATTTATTGTTTCCTGGCTGTTCTACATTCCCATATTTTCAGAGTTCTCAGGTTTGTATTTCTGTTTTCTTGGCATCTTCTTCATCTTTGTGTGTGATTCCTGTGTCTATTTGTTATCCTTTTATAATAAGGCTATACTGGGGGTATATATGTGTCTCTACAAGTCTATCTCATATATCAAACTTTTGAATTTGTCCCTCCCAGCGCTTCTTTAATTAGATATAGTTCTTAGTGCAGGCAAACAGGAGTTTCTGATGGCTGCAGGCCACTGTGCTCTCCAGGCCCAAACTCTGTAGGGTCAGAGACTATGATGTTCTGTTCAGCCTGTAGCCTGCTGGTTTGGATTTAATGCCCCACAGACACCACCACTGCTCTGCTGATTGGGAGCCCATGAAACTGCAGAGTGCTGATCTCCAGCCTCTGTGGCCAGTGGGCTTAAGCTCAGCAGGGCCAACAATTTCTATGTTCTGAGCTTGTGGCCTGGCTTGCTGAGCTTTGATGGCCCAGGAACCCAACTGCTGATCTGCTGGTTTCAATCATGTGGGGCATTGTCAGTCACTGGCATGCATGCATGCCAGGCACAAACACTGCTGGAGGAGAGAGTGATGAGTTTCCAGCCTGTAGCTATGATCACATGAACCCCTTCTAGCCCCTGAATTTCCTGCTTTCAGGGCCCAAGCACTGGCAGGGAGAGATTGTGCAGTTCGAATACTGGGGCGTGGGTGGCTCAGTTATTTACTGCCAGGGACACCACTGCTGCTCTGGGTGGCTGTGATCAAGTGAGCCCTTGTTGGCCTCTGGTTGGTGCTTGTAGTGCCCAAACATGTTTGGGCATGAGTTGATAGCTTTCCAAGCCTGCAACTTGGTAGGTGGAGTTATTTCACCCCATAAACACCATGGCTGGCTGCCCTGTGGTGATCTCTGGAGACCCTGCAAGGATGCAGCGATCTGCAACTCCAGATCCCTCCCACCCAAATGTCCCTAGCAGCAGTCTGCTAATTCATGTTTCTACTGTGTCCACCTGTAGCCCCCATCTGTGATTTGCAAAGTCTGTTGGTTGCCACATGAGATTCCCTGTGGCCACGCAGGGCAGTCTCCCACTGGGATGGCTTGTTAATTCATGGTCTTGATGAGTGCTGCTTGGTTCCCTACAGGCAGAGATGGGTTCAGCTGCATCCACAAGATCTAGCTGGGTCATCTGGGTAGTCAGGTCTTTGTCAAGTGTGAGGAGAAAAGTTGACTGCTTTTGATGATGGTCTACAGTCACTGGCTTCACAAGATTCTGCTGCTTCTTTGCTGGAGGTCTCTGGGAACAGCAGTGCCGGTAGCCTCCAGTCCTGGTCAAGATGGCACCACCAGTGCTGCTCTCCGCTCACCGGGTGATATGTGTGGAGCTCTTTACAGTTCTCTGCCTCCAATTCTGCCCCATTTTGATTGTCGTTGTTTTGTTGAGTTTTCGCTGCTTTTCTTCCCTTGTCAAGAAGCAGTCTTCCCACTAGATGAGTTCGGAGTCTCGGAGCACTTGAAACACGTTGTCTCCCTCTATTCCGCCATCTTTAATAATGATGACTTAACATTTTACTGGGGATTGAACAGAGGGCCTTGCAAATGCTAAGTACATGTTCCACCACTGAGCTACATCCCAGCCCTGTACTATATTTTTGCAAGATGTTGCCATTGGGGACAACAGAATAAATAAAGAATACATGGAAATAAAAAATATAAATAAATTAAAAAGCTAGCCATAATAACTAGGAGAATGCTTATAATTATAGTTATAACTAAAGGCATAAGTTGACTTCACAATTGGTATGTAAATTCTATAGAGGGAACTGACTTTATATCTTTCATTGATTCCAGGTTTTGTCACAGAATTGTGGATTAATATAGTAACACTTCATTGTAAATGGACGTTAATGAATGCGAACTTACCACCAAATTCCTATGGAACTGCACGTAACAGCCACTTTCACATTCAAAGAGTTTTTCATGATTAATGTTATAATGAATGCCAAAGAAATTAATAGCCATTTGTCACTTTAAAAAGTGTGGCCGATTAATTTTACGCTATTTTTTATTCTAGTTTGTCAGACGAGTGGGGACGTAGAATTTTAATGACTAATGTGTGGTGTGAATTAAAAAGGTGGCTTTGCTGTTGTGGTCTTTTCAATATTGGAATCCCTCTGCTGACCTCTCCAATGTCTTCCTGGCGGCAGTTAGCTGGAGATGGGGGAAAGCCAAACCTGGTGGGTAAGCAAGAAGAGCGAGAAAATATTTTAAAACACACTTTCATAATTCACCAACTGTACTGGAAATTCAAATTTTCAGACTATTCATTATCTTGACAAACATTGTAATGTGTGCAGAATATGGCACCACATAAATCCATTCTGGTGACAAAAAGTGTAATGAGTATGGGAAATAGTAGGAACCCAAAGCAATCACTTTACAATCTGGAAACTGGATGGAGCCGAGGTCCCATCAGGCTCCACAGCAGCTCTTTTTGGCCTTCGCAACAATTGCTTTTTACAGAAAACACAGCACAGCACTAGCATATCCAAGTCCTCATAATGGGAGTTTGGACTTAATTATTTGAAAAGTGGTCTCCATCCAAGTGGAACATCAATTTAATGAATTCATGTCCTGTACTCTCTGTGGGGCAATGATTTGACATCATCATTGATTTATGCAGAAAATGATTTACTCCTATTTTGATGGGACATATTTTTCATATATTAGTTTGTCTATTTCATTTATATATTCAACTATTCAATGAGTATGTATAAAATAGCATAGCTTCATGCTAGCTAATGTAAGAGGCTTGCAATCTGAAAAGACTGAATGTGGATGAGTGGACACAAAAGTACAAATAGCTGAGGATAAACTCCTTAGAACAGGAAATGCTGACTGTACCTTTCTGGAGGTGACAATGAGGTTCTTTCTAGTCACAAGGAATGTAGGCAGTTGTGGATCGATTAGAGGGCACTTTTGGAGCTGGGTGTTATGGTGCATGCCTGTAATCCCAGTACTTGGGAGACTGAGGCAGGAGGATTGCAGGTTCAAGATCAACCTCAACAACTTAGAGACCCTCAGCAACCTAGCAAGACCCTTTTTCAAAATAAAATAAGGCTGAGGGATATCTTGGAGGTAGAATGCCCCTGGAGTCTGTTCCCAGTATAAGAAAGAGAGAGAGAGAGAGAGAAAGAAAGAGAGAGAGAGGGAGAGCAAGAGAGAGAGAGAGAGACAGAGAGAGAGAGAAAGAAAATAAGGCTGGTGGTGTAGCTCAAAGATAGAATGCGCCTGGATTCAGCCCCCAGTCCCTCTTTGAAAATATGGAGATGGCCAGTATGGCCAATCTTCATGAGAAGGGCATTTAAAGTTATTAAAAGTGATTTAAAAAGTTTCTATTAAAGTTATGAAAAGGAATTAAAAAGATTCTATTTTAAACAATTTTATAAACAATTTTTCACATAAGAATAAGATTTAACAGTTGTTCTCAAAAACATTATCCAATCAGAATCAGCATATACATAGCACCAACAAATGCACTTAGCACATACTGTGGGAAGGCCTCATCCCAGAGAGAGCGAAGTAGAAACCATTGAGCTATGGCCACTGATACTACATCCCTCTCACACTTACTGATATTCATGCCTTTGCTGATCACACAACCATATGCCTAGAAAAGAATAAGGAACCAAAATTGACCAGGCAAACACCATCATCCTGGATTAAGGTCAGCCTGAAAGCCAAAGAAAAAAATCTTTTTAAGAGAAGAAAAGGAGAGAAGACAAAGAGGAGAAGGCAGTGTGAAGACAGGCAGGGACTGGGGTGGCCAGTGGCCATCCGGAGCTAGGCGGGAGGACTGGATTCTTCTCAGAGCCTCCACAAGGAACCAGCCCTGCCATTTTAGACTTCTTATCTTCAGAATAGTGAAAGAATAGATTTCCATTGTTTAAATCTACCCATTTTGTGGAAATTTGTTATGGCAACTGTAGGGAACTAATATAGAGAGTGGTGTTGGTTAAGGTGTAACTACACAAGGTTTGGTTCACTGTCACCCAATAGAGTCAATGGATTGAGAGTCAGAGCAGCAATTTGCCTTAAGATCTAACTTTTCTGGTGGGTTGAAGGAAGATCATTGATTTTCAGTATGTTCAGCTTTTCTCTTGTTGAAAAGATGGAGTAATGACTCCCATGGTCTTTTCATGTCAGAGCGGAAACTGGAAGTTCATCTCAAATATGCCTGTCTGTCACATCTGTTTTTCTCTCCCTCTTCCTTTCCCCTTCCTTCCTTCCTTCCTTCCTTCCTTCCTTCCTTCCTTGCTTCCTTCCTTCCTTCCTTCTTCCCTCCCTCCCTTCCTTCCTCTCTTCCTTCCTTTCTTCCTTCTGTTTGAAACATGGCTAGACTTAAACTATGGAATTTATCACACTTAAAACATGTGGCTCTGTGTATCTTTTCTCAGATTTTGTATTTTCATTGTATAGATTGGCTTCCTAGGGGTCATTCCAGTGTCTGCATAGCTTACTGGTTCATAACTGGTTTGGGAATAGGCTCTGCTCAAACATTATGAACCCATAATTTTTCTTTTCCTTTAATCCTTCCTTTCTCTGTGTGGGTTGGGGGACACATTCAAAAGTTTAGCCAGTTCTCAATCTTCTTTGCCTTTCACTTCCAACTTAACTTTCTTGGGTATGTCCCACAAGTATGTACAGGTACCCAGTCAGCCAGAGATGCATGAGGGACTTATCTCTTCTGTGGCTCTCTCACTATATCCCCACTAAGCATCTTGATGGTTTATCATCATCTTGTTGCTTCAACCAGGTCCACAACCATTGGATACTTGAACCATTAGTTACCATTTCTTTTCTACTGAAAATGCTGCCTGCCATAGGTTTTGTCCTGTGCCTGAAATTGAGATGATCCCCTCTGGCAGGAAGGACAGAGGTTTTCTGTCCAGTCACACACTGACAACACTTGGTCATTATTACTGGTCAAGTGGGATGGGTGGTGAGTTTTAGACCCAATATCTCTGTTGTTTTTAGCTGAAAGAGTAGCAGTTCTTCATATGCATACTTCTCAATTTGTCATTTTTATTCGATGAATTCTTATAGTCCCCAAATGGTTGATTTTACAATTTTAATCCAGTGTTATCCTTTTTGGTGTAGATAAAAAAGAGGATTTATGAGCTGGACGTGGTAGTACACACCTGTAATCCCAGTACTTGGGAGACTTAGACAGGAGGATTACGGGTCTGATGCCAACCTCTGCAACTTGGTGAGGCTCTGTTTCAAAAAAAAAAAGGGCTGGGGTGTAGCTAGGTGGTTGATTGTCCCTAGGTTCACTCCTTTGTATCAGAGAGAGAGAGAGAGAGAGAGAGAGAGAGAGAGAGAAATTGAATTTGTGATCTTTCTCTTCCTCCATAGTTGGAAAGTATTCTTATTGTGGTTATTTATTTTTTAAATAGGACATTATAGGCCTTTATCTTGTTACTAGGAGGAATTTATTGTTACCAGTTTGGTTATCATTTTTATATGTATATGATAAAATATATCTTAGGTTCCCCTGATACTTCATAGTCAAGCTTAAGATTAGAGATATTTAAAAGTATCTTTAATTTTATATACATACATCTTCCTTCTATGCCAAGTTATGGTTCATAAGGTTCATAATAATACTAACATAACTATTCATTTACTTTATCTAACAATAAATATTCACCTGTTTCAGAATAATAATATCAATATTACCATAAATATGGTTACTTAAAATGTTTATTTTGGCACTATAGTATATGCTTTATAAGATAATATAAGCTGCTAATTTTTGCTGCTTTTTATTTGTATATTTCTACATGTGTCAGGGTATCTGCTTGTCCTGGGGGGGGGGAAACACCTGTGCATTCTGCCTTGACAACTCCTTAAGCATGCTATGCTTTATGTCCACAATTGACGATACAACACATTTCAATGAGATTCAGAGAGCAATTCCACTGTCCAGTTTTGCTGCACATTTTTATGACACCATAATTCTGCTCACAACCTGATGTAGTTTACATTCTGACTTCAGGTCAGATGGACTAATGTGCTTTTAAAACATGGAATATTAAAACATTTCTATAGTTGTAAAATCTGACATTTTCTGCCATTTCATGGTTTCTTCCCATTTATAAGAGCATCGGTCTATAGATAGTGAAGAGTGTTCTGTATGTACCATATCTCTCCAATTCCAGGGAGGTGGTCATAGAAATATTACTCCTTCAGCTTATGTGCATGATAGTGGAAAAAGAAGGCACCACGTTAGAAACTCTTACTCTCAAATAAATTCTATCTTGTATATTCCTCAAATTTAACAGTATAAAATCAAGTCAAAAACAAAAAACAAACAATAACAACAAAACAAAGCAAAACAAAACCAAGCTGGGCGTGGTAGTGCACACCTGTAATCCCAGTACTTGGGAAGCTAAGACAGGAGGATCACAGATTTGATGCCAGCCTCAGAAACTTAATGAGGCTCTTAGCAACATAGTCATACCCTGTTTCTAAATAAAAATAGGGCTGGGGGTGTAGCTTGGAGGTAGATTCCCCCTGGGCTCAATCCCCAGTACTACACACACACACATACACACACACACACACACACACACACACACACACTCAGAGAGCTCCTCCTCATTAAATTGATTTAAAATTTTTTCTTTAAAAATTATATAGACATTCAATCATATGAGCTAGCTTAGTACATTTTCTGTTGCTATTAACAGAATATCCAAAACTGGTTAGTATGTAAATATGTAAAGAAAGATGTTTGTGTTGGCTGATAGTTCTGGAATCCTAAAACCATGGTTCTGTCACTCCTTAGCTTTATGGGCCTAATGGAGGAAAGGCAGTGTGCACAGTATGGAAGGGAGTAAAAGGGGCTGAACTTTTAGCAATAACTAACTCACTACTATGAAAAAAAGCACTCCATTCATGGGAATGAGCCCCTCATAGCCAAGTGCCTTGAAAAGGCTCTACTGACCCCCAACATTGTTACCAACATTGGAAACCAAGCCTCTACATAAGCTTTGCTGGAAAAAACAGCCAATCCCTAACAGGCAGAAGTAGCATGCAGAACTAGAAATAACAGTAAAACACACCCTTCTGTAGCCACTACTCAGCTTCAGAAACTATACACCTGTGACCAATATAACTTCATCATCACCACTACCTCTTATCCCCATGAAGAATTCTTTTGAAGCAAAGTCTAGAAACAAGATTATTCCATCTGTAAGCATTTGCAGTATGTATTACCAAAAGATAATACTTTAAAATGTGGCCACGGTTGCATTGTCACAAGCAAAAGAAAATATCTTAATATCGTCAATTAATCATTGGTTAAATTTCAATTGCCTTATGAATGTCTTAATTTTATAGCCAATTTTTATGAATCTGGTTCCAAATATTTTAATACTTTGAACTGCTGAAGGTCATTTGTCTTACAGCATTTTCCGTAGTCTGCATTTTGAGGGTTATATCTTCACAGTAATGCTAAACATGTTCTGCCAATCTCTATATTTTTTGTTTTCTAATTGTAATTTGAATATTGGGTCTAGTGGTTTAATCATACTCAGGTAGATTTTTGGTGGCAATGCTACTTGACAAATATTAGTGTGCTTTTCTATTATTAGACATTTACTGTTTGGTTGCCTCTTTCGGCTGCTGTTAATGGTCAATGACTATATCCATTAATTCACTGAAGGTTGAAAAATGAGTGTGTCCAAATTCTATTATCCTTTCCTTATATACTTAATAGATGCATATACAAATGTACATATGGATGCATTTCTGAAACACATCTATAAATAAAAACTTTAGAAACTGAATAATATAATTTGCATAGAAAAGTCAGAATAAAGGTAAAATATTATATCACAAAAATAAGCCATAAACATAAAAGTATGCTTTTCCATGCCATAGGAAAATTCAGCCAAGGCAATGTCCCCAGATGGTTCACATTCACCCCATATTAAAAAAAATGGCTCTGTGGTCTTTCTCTCCTTCCTTTCTCTCTTTCTTTTAATGGGTGTTGTCTGTGTGGCTTCTGGGTGGCTGTCATAATTTAGAGGGGGCAGAGTCACCATATGTTTATTTTCTTTTTAAAAATCACGTCAGCATCATAATAGCATTGAGAGAGAGATTAGGCATCTATCATCATCTTCATTTTAGGAGATGTCATCCAGAAATGAGGTGGCTGGCTGGCTTTCCAAAGATCAGTGATTTGTTCATTCCAGAAGGTGAGTTGGTTGAGGCCCAGTGAGAAGTTGGGTCTAAGTGAGAGCCACTGGCTTTCCACCTGCTCCATGCCACCCCCTTCATCATGCTGGTCATGGGCCGGTTCCCTCTGAGGACTCACAACAGCAGGGAAGGTCTTATAGTCAGAGTTGTTGCCTTTGACTTCTGTCTTTGCAGGAGACACATCATCCAAGAGTTTGCTTGAGGGCATTCATCACTATGATCATTAGAACATAAACATGTTTGGGGGAAAGGACTTGAGTTGCCTACAATAATTTGTGGTTAATGAATTGTCTTAAGGGTTTTATGTGTCTCTCTCCCACTGCTTTGCATGGTAGTGGTAGCATCCCCATTAAAAGACTTTTCTCATTTGAACTGTTTTTATGAATAGAGGGCTCTTTCATTTTCCACAGCCGATTTCCTTTTATTGTCTTTATTGCATTTTAACAGGGAGACAAATGACACCACAAACAGAGGTGTGGGAGACTCTTCCCACCCTGCCTTTATGTGTTTCTATTAACCTTTGTTCATCCCTTAGCTCAGGCTGTGGGATACAGACCTTTAGTGCAGGTCATAAACGCAAAGGTAGATCTGAAGCTCTATGGGAAAGCTCTCTAAGGGGGCAGAGTAGTCCGTGAAACAATATTTGTATTCCAAAAGTACTAGTAATAGCAATTATAATAATAAACATTATAACACTAAGTGTAGAGGTATATTGAGAGAAGAAAATAGTTATTTAATATCCATTATATGGCATTCTATGTTTTTATTATATGAATGATGTATGGATAATTTGTGTGTGTGTGTGTGTGTGCATGTGTGTGTG
>PVJS01056129.1:0-12448 GCA_004027185.1 Glis glis | reverse complement strand
GAGACCCTTGTGTGTCCCCACTACTCCCTAGGTTACACATATTAATGAAAACATATGTCCCTTCTTTTTTTTGTGATTGGCTGATCTCACTTAACATAATGTTCTCCAGATCCTTCCATTTTCTTGCAAATGATGTTATTTTGTTCTTCTTTATTGCTGAGTAGAATTCCATTGTGTGTATTTCCCACAATTTTGTACTCCACTCATCTGTTGATGAACACCTAGGTTGGTTCCATAATCTGGCCACTGTGAATTGTGCTGCTATGAACATGGGTATGCATATATTACTGTAGTTTTCTGGTTTCAATCCCTTTGGTATGATACCCAGTAGTGGTATAGCCGGATCATACGGTGGATCCATTCCCAGTTTTCTTTTTTTTTTGCGGTACCGGGGATTGAACGCAGGGGCATTCTACCTCCGCGCTACGCCCCCGGCCCTATTTTTTATACTTTATTTTTGAAACCGGGTCTCACGAACTTGTGGAGGGCCTCACTAAGGAGAGAGAGAGAGAGAGAGAGAGAGACAGAGAGAGAGACAGAGACAGAGAGAGAGACAGAGAGACAGGGAGAGAGAGAGACAGGGAGAGAGAGCGCTGAGGCTGGCCTGGAACCCGGATCCTCCAGTCTCCGCCTCCCAAAGTACTGGGATTACAAGCGTGCACCACCACGCCCGGCTTCCATTCCCAGTTTTCTGAGGAATCTCCATACTGATCTCCATAGTGGTTGAACTAGTTTGCAAACCCACCAACAGTGTAGAAAGAGTCCCTATTTCCCCACATCCTCGTAGACATTTGTTGTTGTTTGACTTCTTAATGATTGCCATTCTAATTGGGGTCAGATGAAATCTTAGTGTAGTTTTGATTTGCATCTCCCTGATTGCTAATGATGTTGAACATTTTTTCATGTATCTATTGCCCATTTGTATCTCTTCTTTCGTGAAGTGTCTATTCATTTCAATTGCCCACTTCTTGATTGGATTCTTTTCTTAGTGTAAAGTCTTTTAAGTTCTTTGTATATCCTAGATATTAGACCTCTGTCAGAGGGATAGCTTGAAAAGTTCTTCTCCCATTCCATAGGTAGTTTATCTAACTTAATGATTTGTCTCATTTGATCCTGACAACCATGCTCTGGAGTAGGCACAATTATTCCCATTTCAAACATGAAAAAAAAATCAAGATTTTGAGAGTTAGCACAGTATCTTGCACAAAGACATACCGACATCAATTGATAGAGCAGGGGTTTGACTATTGCTGGGTCTTTTATATATAGGTTATATAATTTTATATGTATAGGTAATGATATACATTGCATTTAATATGTAATATGCATAGGCACTTAGTATGCAGTAATATATATTGCATTTAATCCTCACATGAACTCCATGATGACGCTGAGGCTCAGAGAGGTTAAGAAACCTGGACGAAATGACACAGGTGGGAAGCCAGAGTCAGGATTCAAATCAGGGTCTGATTCCAAAGATTGCTGTTCCATTAAAAAACGACTTCCTCCAGGATCAGTAGGAAATATCATTTTAGAAAATGATGAGAGAAGTCTAGGTGGGGGAGGCTCCTGGGGAGAATCAGAAGCAAATACTTCAATTTAACTAAACTGAAAACCAGAAGTTCCTGTGGAAGGGGCTGGTCCCCCTCACTCCAGCTCTGGCCCACTGCACATTCTTTTTTCTGGGGGGAGGGGGGCTACTAAGGATTGAACCCAGGGGCATTCTACCTTCAAACTACACCCCTAGTCCTTTTTTGTTGTTGTTTTGTTTTGAGATAGGGTCTTGCTAAGTTGCTGAGGCTGGCCTCCATCCTGCGATCCTCCTGTCTTAGCCTCCCAAGTCCTGGGATTACAGGTGTGCACTTCCACGCCCTGCCCCACTGCACATTCTGATCTCCCTCTGCCTCAGGCTTCCCCGGCCTGCAGCTACTCCCTGTGGTGGAAATGTTTTCCTAGAACCAAAGCCTTGGGCAGGAGAGGGCTTCCTGCAAACCGGCTTGCCTTCACGGTGCCTGGTGGCGCCCGCCGGCTGCTCTCCTCTGTGATGCCAGGCTTTTACTCTGCTGGGATGTCTAGAAAGGCTAAGCGATGTGTCCCCTCTCTCAGAAACACAGCAGCTCATGAGTCCATTCTGTTGTCAGAGCAGAGGGAAATCTTGGCCCCAATGCACAAGGGAGACTCCATAAACACAACTGAGCTTCCCTCAAAGGGACTCAGGGTTTGCAGAGTTTTCTAAAGTTCTTTCCTCAGCCACCAATAATGCCATTGTCATGGTAGCACTTCCTGTTTTGCATCAATTAATCATATTAAAAACAGAAAGAGGCGAGAGCTGGCCTTCATGGTGTGTGCTCAGTCGTTTGGGGAATGTTGGACTCTGGGATGGTGGAGAGCAGGCAAAGACCCCAAGACAGGCCGGGAGCGGCCAAGTTTCCTTTCCACGGGCTCCTGACGCAGCACCTCAGGCCTCGCCGTCACAGTGCATCTGTTGGCTGTTCCCTGCTCTCCCGTGGCTCTCTCGTGTCTCCTCTTTCTCCACACTGCTTCCACACCTATCATCCCCAAGGGGCATTTTGGTTACAGTATTTATTTGCTCAAGATTCTTCAAAGGCCTTTCCACTCACTACAGAGTTGAGTCTAAAAACTCGAGGCACCGTGACCATATCTACACAGACTGCTTCCTGGGGTGAATCAAAGGCCAGGGTGAATCAAACTAGTACAAAAGTTAAGGGGCACCACACAGCTCAGTAACCAAGATAAGGACTGATGAAAAAACGATATCAAAGTTCATGCAAAAAAATAAATAATTAATCCCTGGTAAGCAAAATACCACTCACCTGCCTCATGCCTCCCCAGTGTCTGCCCTGGTGCTCGCTCACTGAGCCAATCAACTCCTTGTTCCCAGACCACACCAACTCTTCTCCCCTGGAAACCTTTGCTCTTCTGCCCCTGGGTGCCTGGGCTCAGAAGACCCACCCCAAGACCCACCCCGTTCCTCTGCTCACCCGAAGCCTCCCTGTGTCCCAGCTCCCGCCTGCTTCACAATCCATTCCTCAGTCCCTGCCTTCTCTCCAGTTCCAGTGGCTCAAGTTCTTATCACCTTTCAAGGACTTTGAAGTGGCACCAGATAGGGCTGGGGTGTAGCTCAGTAGAAGGGCACGTGCTTGAGGCCCTTGTTTCCATCTCCAGAGAGAGAGGGAGGGAGGGAGAGAAAGAGAGAGAGGGAGGGAGAGAGAGGGAGGGGGGAGATAGAGATAGAAATAAAGAGAGAGAGAGAGAGAGAGAGAGAGAGAGAGAGGGAGGGAGAGAGAGAGAAAGGAAGAGAGGGAGGGAGGGAGAGAGAGAGAAAAAAAAGGAAGAGAGAGAGGGAGGGGGGAGATAGAGATAGAGATAGAGAGAGAGAGAGACAGAGACAGAGAGAGAATTGTTAGAAGTAGCACCAGGAGCCAGGCATGGTGGCGCACGCTTATAATCCCAGTACTTGGGAGGCTGAGACAGGAGGATCGCAGGTTCATGGCCAGCCTCATCAACTTGTGAGGCCCTCTGCAACTTAGTGAGACCCTGTTTCAAAATAAGTTAAAAAAAAAAAAAGGGCTGGGAGTGGAGCTCAGAGGTAGAATGCCCCTGGGTTCAATCCACAGTACCACGAAGAAAAAAAAAAAAGAAGTAGCACCAAATGTGTACAAGGCTGGTTTCCTCACATCAAGCGCCACCTCGCAGCAGCCTTGTTTGAATTTGCATTTTCTTTGACTGAACAGGCTCAAGAGAATTTTGATTCATCCCAGATCAACAGTTGAAAAATGTAACTGAAAAAAAATCCCAAAACTTTCAATGGGTGAATTGTACAGTCTGGAAATTATATCTCAACAAAGGTATTAACAACAACAACAACAACAACAACAACAACAAAACCAGTTCCCCTTGCAACTCTTATCTGGGTGAATCAAAATTTTTTTATTAAATAGAGGTGGAAGGAGATCCTTCATTACAGCTTGGACAGAACTCTGCCAGCCTAAAACAAAGCTGAATGCGGGGAATAATCTCCATGGCTTTGAACCTTAGCCGCAATACATTCATAGATGTGTTCTTTTCATTACGCTTTTTTTTTTTTTTTGGTACCGGTGATTGAACGCAGGGGTGTTCTACCTCTGCGCTACACCCCCAGCCCTATTTTTTATACTTTATTTTGAAACCAGGTCTCACGAAGTTGCAGAGGGCCTCACTAAGGAGAGAGAGAGAGACAGGGAGAAAGAGACAGAGAAAGAGAGAGAGAGAGAGAGAGAGAGAGAGAGAGCTGAGGCTGGCCGTGCTTTTAAAATAGCTTACAATACTACTACTACTACTACTACTACTACTACTACTACTAATAATAATAATAATTTATAATAATAGTTTAAAATAGTTTATAATAGGAATTTGAATTCCAAAGTTAGAGGACTTTCCTTGAAGTATCTCTAAAGAATGAGATTCATGCTTGGAAACTACAGGCCTTTAATTAATTTGGCACCTATTGTATGCTGCCTAACATTTCTACGTATTCCTCTGGGTTTCTATCCCTTTTATTCACTGTAGTTAAGTTCTGTCTAGTGGGGATCCTGCCTTGAACCTCATGAACCCCCAGATTTTCTACCAGGACTGACACAGCTCATGGCAGGCAGTGCTTGTTTTTAGTTAGTTTTTTTTTTTTTAAGTGAAATTGAACTATACACCTGCTAGATTGTATCTGGTGAGTCCTCAGTAGCTATTCTTGAGTTCTGAAGGGGAGAGAAAGATAATTTTCCCTCCACCCTCTTAAGTTCATGGTCAGGATAGACTTCTGTGTTACACAAGACAAACTAACAAGAGAGAAATAGGCAAGTTTGTTAATGTGTGCAGTGCACATCCAGCAGGAGAAACTTCAGTAAAAAGTAACTTGTATTAGCTTTTTGCTGCTGTGACCCAAATACCTGACAAGAACAACTTAGAGGAAGAAAGATTTGTTTTGGGTAATGGTTTCTGAGGATTTGGTCCACAGCCGGCTAGCTCCAAGGCAGAAATGTTATGGTGGCCGGGCACGGTGGAGGAAAGCTGCTCAACTCGTAGCAGCTGGGAAGGAGAGAGGGGTGGGGGAGAAAGGGGTTTGGGAGATGATAAACCCGTGCAAGGCGCACTCCCAGTGATCTACTTCCTCCAACTAGGTCCCCCTGCCACTAATTTATCCTCCATCAATGGAGTCATCCCCTGATGAGACCAGACCTCTCAGTATCCCATCACTTCCCCAAAGCCCTGCCTCTGGATCTTGCTGCACTGGGAACCGAGCTTTCAACACATGCAGACCACGACGTAACAATGCAGCGGCTTAAAATTCTGACTTGTATGGGATCTTCAACAAAGAGCCATATGATTTATTATTTATTTATTTATTTATTAATTTTTGCAGTACTGCAGATTGAACCGATGGGCATTCTACCTCTGAGCTACACCCCCAGCCCTATTCTTTCTTTATTTTTTGAAACAGGGTCTCACTGAGTTGCTGAGGGCCTCACTAAGTAGCTGAGGCTGGCCGCGAACCTGGATCCTCCGGTCTCAGCCTCCCAAGTACTGGGATTACAAGTGTGCGCCACCATGCCTGACTAGCAATATATTTTAGAGAAGTGACAAGACAAAGGAGAGCGGTCCCAGGCGTCCAAAGGGAAAAGTGGGGGAAGGTAAGGGTGTGGGATGCCTGCTCGCAGGTTCCTCAGGCCCCATCTCTGAGCTCACAAAGGGTTGTCTGCAATAAAGGAGGATCTACAACCTATCTGTGGGAAGGGGGAGGATAGGAAGATCCGTTGTCTCTGTAAACTCTGCCCTGCTTTTAGGCAAATAGAGGGGGCAATGCAGAGAGCTCCCCTGAATCTTAATTGTCTTGAGCTCACTAATCCTTCATATTTAAGGGAGGGTTATTCTTATTTCCTTCAGTTCTCTTGTGTGTGTGTGTGTGTGTGTGTGTGTGTGTGTGTGTGTATGTGTGTGTGTGTGTGTGTATTACTTTTTATGTCATGGAGTCATAAATAAAAGTAACAGCTAACATGAATTAACTCTGTGCCATGAGATTTTCTTGGATTTCCTCATTTGGTTATCACAACTCCATGCAGTAAGAATTATTACATCCCCAACTTACTGAAGAAGAAACTGAGGCTGCCAAGTAACAGAGACGAAATTCTTACTGTGAACACACGGCTGGGAAAGCTGAGAGCTGGGACTCCAATCAGTCAGGCGGGCTCCCAAGCCAGTTTGGAAATGATACGAAACCACAGGGAGGACCAATTTGGAAGAGAGAGGAGAGAGAAATATGAGAAGACGACCCAGGACTGAGTCAGATAGGAAAGGAATGTGCAAGGAAGGGTCCAAGTATAGGTGGAAAAGCAAGGGCAAGAGGGAGAGGGAGAAAAGGAGAGAGGGAGAGAGTCAGTCATGGAAGCCAAGAGAGAAAGGCTCAGTGGAATGAGCATTGAAAATAGTTTCTCAGACTTGGCACCCTGCAAGCTCTTGGTAACTTTTCAAGAGTAGTCTCTGTCTCAGGGTTTCTTGACTATGATGCTATACTGACATTCATGGCCAGGTAATTCTATGTTGTGGGATGCTCGGCAGCATCCCTGGCTCCACCACTAGATGCCAGTAGCACCCCTCCCCCAGTCGTGGCAATGAAAAATTGCCACATGTCCCCTGAGGGACAAAAGTGCCCTGGGCTGAGCTTTGCAGAGTAGTGGGTGGAAAGCAGATTGGAGTAGGTAGAGGAGGGCCTGGGGGGAGGTGAGGGAGAGAAAAAGCCTGTGCAGAAGTGGGGTGGGAGCTGGAGGTGGGGCGGGACCAAGGGAGATTGTGTTGTTTTAAAACTTTCATATACATATGTACATTATGATAAGAGAGAGAGAGAGCAGAGAAGGTCTGCAAGTCGATGACAATGATATAGGAGAGAGTGGGAAGTTTGAGGACAACGGAGAAAGGCATACATAGAGAGAGAGAGAGAGAGAGAGAGAGAGAGAGAGAGAGAGAGAGAGAAACAGTAGGAGTGAATTTCTGGGATAGACAAGGAGTGGGGTCCGGACCTCAGGTTGAGGGATGAGCCTTGGAGAGAGGAGATGCTTACCCCAGTGTAAGAGGAGACAGAAGCTGCTGCAGCAGCAGGGGTAGGAAGGTGTGTATATTTGGTGATGGCGAGAAGAGGGAGTCCCCATCTGTTGGCTTCTATTTTCCCAGCCAGGCATGTGGCAAGGTCACCAGCAGAGCTGGGGTGGGGACGGGGGAGGAGGAGGGAGGAAAAGGCACGGCTACCCACGCGCAGTGTCAGCGAAGCAAGCCAAGAGGAGCAGGGCAGGACTGCCAGGCAGTGCTGCTGGCCCATTTGCAGTCGAAGCTGAGAATCTGAAATGAGGCCAGCCTATGTGCTATAAGGATTTTCTCCGGCAACTTCATCTGCTCTGGGAATGGCATGGAGCCTGTGGACAAAGGGGACTGGCAGCAGCCTCCCAGGCAGCCTGCAGGACCAGGGCCCCAACATTCAGTGGTTCTTTCTTCTGCCAGAGGAAACATGGGGTTATCTGCACACCTTCTAGATCAAGAAGCAAGGGCTCATAGCATCCTCTTATCTCCAGGATCAGACACACACATTTCCCAGATCCTACCTGCCCCCCAATTCCACACTCTCTGTAGGGTTGTTTTTTTTTTTTTTTTTTTGCGGTACCGGAGATTGAACCCAGGGGCATTCTACCTCCGCACTACGCCCCCGGCCCTATTTTTTATACTTTATTTTGAAACCGGGTCTCACGAAGTTGCAGAGGGCCTCACTAGGTAGAGAGAGAGAGAGAGAGCTGAGGCTGGCCGCGAACCCGGATCCTCCGGTCTCTGCCTCCCAAAGTACTGGGATTACAAGCGTGCGCCACCACGCCCAGCTCTGTAGGGGTTTTTGAGCTCCTATCTTGCTCACCTCTGTTAGTCATCTTTATGTTGCTGTGACCAAAATATCTGACAAGAACAACTTAGAAGAGGAACGGTTTATTGGGCACATGGTATCAAAGGTTTAGTCCATGGTTGGTTGGCTCCAAGGCAGAAACATAACAGTGGCAGGGTGGTAGGATGTAGGGAGGAAGGCTGCTCAATTCATGGCAGCCAGGAAGGAGAGAGAGAGCCACCCACACCAGGGACAGATATATACCTCAAGGCCATGCCCCCCAGCGATCCTCCTCCTTCAGCCATATTCCACCTCTGAACCTTGATACATTGGGGGTACATGCTTTCAACACATGAGCTTTTGGGGAGGATATTCCAAATCCAAACCGTAATACCCCAAGATATAATCAGAGTCCTCTGACTTTCCACACTCCCCCACTGGAGGCTCCTGCCCCTCTGCAAGTCACATCCACCTCCCACTTCCAATGTCACTGCTATAGTTTGGATCTACGATGTCCCCAAAGGCCCATGTGTTAAATGTTGGATCCCCAAATTGGCCATATTGGGAGGCTGTGGAAACTTGAAGAGGTGGAGCCCAGTGGGAGCTCTCAGGTCATTGGGGGTGTGTTCTTGGAGGGCAGTGTAGGACCCTGATCTCTTCCATGCTCTCTCTCTCTCTTTCATGTCCCCATCAGAGGCGAATGGTTTTGCTCCCCACGTGCTCCCTGCCATGACGTGCTGCCTCATCACAGGACCAAAAGCAACACGGCCAACTGACCATGACTGAACCTCCACAACTGTGGGCTCAAACAAACCTTTTCACTTTATAAGCTGATTATGTCAGGTATGTGATCTAGTCACAGAAGGCTGACTAACCAGCTGCCTTCCTTTTGGCTCCTGTTCCCAGACCGGGAGAGAGAGAGAGAGAGAGAGAGAGAGAGAGAGGGCGGCAGCAGCGTGCTATGCTTCCAGGTGGAAAGCAGCGTGCAAGAGACTACACATGACCATCTGCTCACCTTCAAGTGAGATAAGTCCAGTATGGGACACAAAACAGAAGGAAACTCGATGAGAAGAATTAACTTCACCCTCAACACCTTCTCGTGGAATCCACTCAACTTCTCTCTGAGGACTCTGCCAGCACCAGAGACCCCCAGGAGCCAGGAGGACCATTCGCTTCGGTGGAGCCAGAAAGTCAAACCCAAAAAACCATCTCTGATGAGTCAATGTTATGACTTGTGTGGCATTTGGAACAACTCTTAGCAAAATAGTGGATGGTCTTCAGTGTCACAGCAGAAAGTCCCAGCTGCGAGGACAATGAGGAACCCCAGCTTTCTGAGGAACTCCACGGCGTGCTGCTGACCAGCTCTGGTCAAGAGGCAGCCCAGCGTCACCCAGGGGCTCTGGAACGAGGCTAAACACGCCAGTCACAGAAAGACAAACACTGAGTGACTCCACTTACATGAGGTTTCTGAAAGAGCCAAATTCATAGAATCAGAGTGAAAGGTCCTTGCCAGAGGCGGGGGTGGGGAAATGGGCAGCTACTCATCGGTAGGTATAAGGTTTCAGTGAGATGAATACGCTCTGGATGTTTTCCCTACAACATTCAACCTATAGTCAACAATGCTGTGTTGGACGCTTAAAAAATTGTTAAGAGAGTAGATCTCACACTAAGTGTTCTTACCACAATAAAATAAAATTTAAAAATGGAAGGAAGGAAGGAAAGAAGGAAGGAGAGAGGGAAGGAAGGGAGGAAGGAAGGAGAGAGGGAAGGAAGGGAGAGAACAAAGAAAAGAAGGGAGAGAGGGAGCCGGGCGTGGTGGTGCACACTTGTCATCCCAGTACTTGGGAGGCTGAGACAGGAGGATCGCAGGTTCGCGGCCAGCCTCAGCTACTTAGTGAGGCCCTCTGCAACTTAGTGAGATACTGTTTCAAAATAAAGAATAAAAAATAGGGCTGGGGGTGTAGCCCAGAGGTAGAATGCCCTGGGTTCAATCCCTGGTACCACAAAAAAAAAAAAAAGAAGGGAGAGAGGGAAAGAGAAAGGGAAGGGAGGGAGGGAGGGAGGAAAGAAAGAAAGAAGGAAAGAAAGAAGGAAGGAAGGACCCACCCATCCCTTGGAGAGCTTTTTAGAACCCAGATGGCTGGGCCCCACCCAGAGCTGATCCAGCCGGCTTAGCGTAAGACCCTAAGGATGTGCATTTCTCAGCTTCTCCGGGACTCTGCTGCTGCTGCAGGTCTGGAGCCCACACTCTATAACCACTGGCCTAGTGCGAGTTCTTCCATTGCTCACTTGTACTGGGGACCATCATACTGCACTTGAGAAATTGTTTAAAAAAATTGGGAGAAATCAAGCCCAAGGCCCTGGGTAGGCACTCACTAAAGAAAGCAGCTGCTATTCTTGTCCCATTCTGACACACCTCCACAACTCACAGCTGCTTCGTTAGGCGTGCAAGACAGGCATCGGCTTGGCCTCAGGAGTCGTGAGGAGGTTACTGAATCGGTTATCTTCCCACCTGCTCTTCCTCCTCTTCTGAACACCCCAGGCACCGAAATAGCCCTCAACACCCACCGAGGCACTGCCAGCGATGACATTTCCAAGCGGAGGAGATAACTGATCACTTTCAAATTTTGTATTATTTTAAGTACATTATCTTTAAAATCTGGGTCAGAATGAAAAATGAACTGGGGCTCATAGAGTGTTAGAGCTGAGAGGAAACTTTGAAACCATCTAATTTTCTTGTTAAATGTAAGGAAGTCAAGCAAGATGTGGTGGCACACACCTGTAATCCCAGTACCTGGGAGACTGAGACAGGAGGATCACAGATTCGAGGATAGCCTCAGCAACTTAGTGAGACCCTCAGCAACTTACTGAGACCCTGTTTCAAAATAAAAAATAAAACAGGGCTGGGGGTGTAGCTCAGAGTAAGAATGCCCCTGGGTTCAATCCCCAGTACCCCCCCAAAAAAGTAAGGAAATTAAAAGTGAGGAAACAGAGACCCAGAGAGGGGTGGCAACTTGCCAAAGGTGACACAGTAAGTTAAATGGTGGGTATAGACCTGGGAGCCAGGTGTGCTACCTGGAGGCCAGGTGTGCTGCCTGCCAGCTCTGGGCTCAGTTTTTCAAATCATGATTCTTAGACCAACTGATCAAAATTGTTATGCTTTCATAAATAAAATGGAAATCCCCTTGGGCAGGCCAGGAGACCCAGAGATCCTGAGGACAAATGATTCTCATTCTAAGACAATGATTACATCTCCCTAGGGGGGCAGATCAAGATCAGACTCTTTGAGAAAAGAAGTTTTTTCCCCCCCTGTGGAGGAGGGGATTGAATTCAGGGCCTTGCACATGCTAAGCACATGCTTTGTCACTGAGCTACATCCCCAGCCCAGGAGAGAAATTTTTATGCTTATCAGTGAAAGGCATTTGTTAAAAAAGATTTCATGCTGGGCGTGGTGGCACAGGCCTGTAATCCCAGTACTTGGAAAGCTGACAGGAGGATTGCAGGTTCAAGACCAGCCTTAGCAACTTAGCAAGACTCTCAGCAACCTAGCGAACCGTTTCCCTCCCTTCCTTCCTTCCTTCCTTCCTTCCTTCCTTCCTTCCCCTCTTTCCTTCCTTCCCTCCCTTCCTTCCTTCCTTCCTTCCTTCCTTCCTTCCTTCCTTCCTTCTTTCTTTCTTTCTTGTGCTGAAGATTGAACCCAAGGGCATTCTACCTCTAGCTATACCCCCAGCCCTATTTCATTTTTTATTTGAAAACAGGGTCTCCCTAGGTTGTGGAGGGCCTCACTAAATTGCTGAGGCTGATTTTGAACCTGCGATCCTCCTATCTCAGCTTCCCAAGTACTGGGATTACAGGCATGTGCCACCATGCCTGGCAAGACTCTCAGCAACCTGGCAAGACCTTGTTTTGAAACAAAAAATAAAAAGGGCTGGGGGTGTATCTTGGAGATAGAATGCCCCTGGGTTCAATCTCTAGTACCCCCCAACACACAAAGGACTTAGAAAAGGCCAGGCATGGTGGCACACGCTTGTAATCCCAGTACTTGGGAGGCTGAGACAGGAGGATGGCAGGTTTGAAGCCAGCCTCAGCAACTTAGCAAGACTCTCAGCAACATGGCAAGACCTTGTTTTGAAACAAAAAATAAAAAGGGCCGGGGGTGTATCTTGGAGATAGAATGCCCCTGGGTTCAATCTCTAGTACCCCCCAACACACTCACAAAGGACTTAGAAAAGGCCAGGCATGGTGGCGCACACTTGTAATCCCAGTACTTGGGAGGCTGAGACTGGAGGATCCGGGTTCGTGGCCAGCCTCAGCTACTTAGTGAGGCCCCCTGCAACTTTGTGAGACCTGGTTTCAAAAATAAAGTATAAAAAATAGGGCCGGGGGTGTAGCTCGGAGGTAGAATGACTCTGGGTTCAATCCCCGGTACTGAAAAAAAAAAAAGCCGGGCGTGGTGGCACACGCTTGTAATCCTGGTACTTTGGGAGGCGGAGACCGGAGGATCCAGGTTTGCCAGCCTCAGCTCTCTCTCTCTCTCTC
>PVJS01056128.1:0-12441 GCA_004027185.1 Glis glis | reverse complement strand
GCCCTATTTTTTTATACTTTATTTTGAAACTGGGTCTCACGAAGTGGCGGAGGGCCTCACTAAGTAGAGAGAGAGAGAGAGACAGGGAGAGAGAGAGAGAGAGAGAGAGAGAAAGAGAGCTGAGGCTGGCCGCGAACCTGGATCCTCCGGTCTCCGCCTCCCAAAGTACTGGGATTACAAGCGTGCGCCACCATGCCTGGCTCTTTGAACTCTCTTAACATAAGTTGTCTTTCTTCATCTGCATTGGTAAGTAGAAAAAGGTTATCATTGTATGGGGACAGAGGCTATTTGGCAATGGCTGTCACTGTGTCTCTGGACTAATCCTCGTATGCAGGGGATTATACAGCATCCTACCAAAATCATCACTCCAGTAACAATAAGGGAGGTCAAGACTGATGTCAGTATTCCTTCCATTTATCAAACCATTGTTCCATCAGATTAGTGAAGAAGTCATCTATCCTAGAATTCTCAGTGAGTTCGTTCACTAAGATTGCTAATCCTTGGAAAGCTTTGGCTATGGTTCCATCTGGGGCTATATTAAAAGTACAACATTGTTTTCCAATCATGACACATATATCACCCTTTTCAGCGAGGATCATATCTAGAGCTCATCATTTGCCCATGACATTTGGCTAGTGGCATCTGATTGTTCAGATATTCCTTACACAGCATCCCTAGTATAGTTAACAAATCATTGTTGATTGTAATAGATGTAATTTATCCAGTCTACATTTTTATTAATAGTGGACCACCAGAATAGTACAAATTCAAATCCTGCTATGATTTGGTTCCTAGCCTTAAAATTCATTAGGGACTCCTCAGGGGACTCTGATGGATTCACTATAGATATGAGAATCAAACGAGCCACCAGGTGATGAAACTGCCCTTTTAGATCGATGTGGAACTGGGTTAAGAGAGGATTTGGGGTGACGATATGCCACGGTGAAAGGGACAGCCAATTGAACCAAAGCACAGCTGCCACTCTGGTTGGCAGATAAGGCTTCGAGTATCTGCCCCCCACGGTGCCACCAGACATTGGCATGAGCCACTGCTAGAGTGAGCTAATGAGTTGTCTCATTCCAGCTTCGGCCTCACCGCATCCAGACACATTTCCCAAGAAGGCCAAATCCCCTTCACATCATGAGAGGCATGAGGTGTAGTTGGTCTTAGGGGCTAGGGGTCTGATCATTTCTGGGGGTTTTCGGTCACTACCCTTTTTTGCTGGAAAAAGCAATGACAAGGTCTGGCAGGACTCATCTCCCAAGCCATTTTGCTCCGGAAGAGACCCATCATCCAGTTCATGCCGACGGGGTCTGATGTCCATCCCAAGGGAATGGACACCACTTGCGCCTCAGGCCATCCTGCAGCACAAGCAGAACAGTCACTTTTATTTAAAGTGCGGACTGAATATTTAACCCATTCCAGCCAGGCATCTGTCTCCCCGTATCCAGTTTCCATAGCAAGTCTGTTGTAGATCCTTAACCTCTATAACTGTTACTTTCTTAGGGTCATTTGGAGTTTCCATGGGGGCACTAGGGCTAGTGTCCTTTGGACTTGGGGTCCCTCTTTCTGGAGTAGGCTTAGCTGGGGTCTCCTTCATGATTTTTAAGGAAAATTTCCCAATTGGGTCATATCCTGTGACATCAGCACCCAGTCCATATTCTCTTATGACTGAGGGCCCTTTTCCCATTGGGGTTTATCTATTATTATCGGTATAGGATTACACTATAAGTTTTGACAGTTTGGGGTAGAGGTTCCCCTAACTATTTGGATTTTTCTTTTCAATTCTTTTATCCTGTGAGTAAATGGAAGATTATATGCCCATCCATTAAATTTGGTAGTCCACCAAATATCATTCCAATCATTACATGGCTCTTGTAGGACCCTATATTTGGCCCTCTGTCCTCTGGCCATTTGAAAGGACAGAGATACTTATCACTAATGGATAACTGCCTCGGATTATGCAGGGAGTGAAGAGGGAGAACAAGACACACAGGGCATTGGATGATGATGGGGCTGCTGCTACACTGATTACAAA
Source organism: Glis glis (assembly GCA_004027185.1). Lineage (NCBI taxonomy): Eukaryota > Metazoa > Chordata > Mammalia > Rodentia > Gliridae > Glis > Glis glis. The sequence goes on along the minus strand of PVJS01056128.1, from coordinate 10,403 downwards.
GTTGCCAAAAGCCCCTTGAGGTAAGGAAATAACCCATGTGGTGAGAATGCTTAATGCCCTTTTAACGTGACCTTGAGGGGGTCTGGGTGAGTGATAGCTGTCCATTGTCCTTCTTGGCTAGGGTGTTGGGCCCTTTTTACCCGAGTGTAATGAGTCCTTCCCAGGCTATTTCCAACCTGTTTTCCTTCCAGGAACATGTAGTCTCCAGGTCTGAAGAAAACTTTACTGTTTCAAACATAGAATCAATGCATTTAATGTGACTTTTAGAAAACCCTTTAAATAATCCTTTTCAATTTTTTCCAGCTTCAGCCAATATTATGTCTAAGGCTAATGGATTTTCCCAAGCCATTCTGCTCTATCTATCTACCTGGATCAAATGAGCCTTCAGAGGGTCTCAGCCATAAATATTTGCTCCTAACCCATATACTCTGGCTGCAACTACATGTTCAACATGTATGGGTAAAACAATAGGATTACATTATAAAGGATTGCATTGTATAGTTACATTATAATTGTCAATAATTATCCTAGGTCTTACCCAGTGAAAGTGTAGCTTTTGTCTAAGAGACTTCAAGGATGGCGCTACCCACCCCAGGTTTGAAGTCCACCCTTAGTACTCTGTTGTCCACCATATATCATCCCAGCTAGAATATGGCCCCACCCAGTATATAACACTATGTATAGATTGGAATCCATATAGATTGTTCCTTCCTGTCCCTTTAAGAGTTTTAAGGCTTGCTTAAAAGGGAACAATTCACAGTTATGGGTGGACCGATTATTAGGCAATCTCGGATTCTTACACATTTAATTTTTTTTTTTTTTTTGCGGTACCAGGGATTGAACGCAGGGGCATTCTACCTCCGCGCTACGTCCCCGGCCCTATTTTTTATACTTTATTTTGAAACCGGGTCTCACGAAGTTGCGGAGGGCCTCACTAAGGAGAGAGAGAGAGAGAGAGAGAGAGAGCAAGAGAGCTGAGGCTGGCCGCAAACCCGGATCCTCCAGTCTCCGCCTCCCAAAGTACTGGGATTACAAGTGTGCGCCACCACGCCCGGCTTTACACACTTAATTTTTAACTTTTTCCCCCTTCACTATAGAATGTCCACTTTGCATTTTGCCTTGAAAAAAGTCTCTCTCGGCCGGGCGTGGCGGCGCACGCTTGTAATCCCAGTACTTTGGGAGGCGGAGACTGGAGGATCCAGGTTCGCGGCCAACCTCAGCGCGCGCGTGATTTATCTCTCTCTCTCTCTCTCTCTCTCCTCTCTCTCTTTCTCTCTCTCTCTCTCCCTGTCTCTCTCCCTGTCTCTCTACCTAGTGAGGCCCTCTGCAACTTCATGAGACCCAGTTTCAAAAATAAAGCATAAAAAAATAGGGCCGGAGGCATAGCGCGGAGATAGAACGCCCCTGTGTTCAATCCCCGGTACCGCAAAAAAAAAAAAAAGTCTCTCTCATAAGTTTTACTCTTTACAAAACCTTTGCAACTTCTTCAAACCCTCTGCAACTTGCTTAACATCCTGATTTTTGTTCTTTCCTATCCTTTCCCTTGTGGGATAACTCGGTCATTTAGAACAAAGATTTTGCCGTACAAAATCCTTTTCTACCTAAAATTATTTCCCTTTATCTTTTACTTTCTTTATTCAAGTACCTCCTTGTACCTACATGAACTTCAGACCCTTTACTCCCCTGCAAAACAGATCCAGCTACAAGATAGTGTCATTGTTTACATATCTCTCTGGTGGCCGTTCTCCCTGCTCCAGAGGATCCTCTGACTTGAATTCTGAGTACTTTCTCACTTGGTCTTTTAATCTGGCTAAGAACTCAGAGGGACCTTCATCCTTTCCCTGCTAGATATTAAAGGCTTTTGCTAGATTTTGAGATTGAGGGATTGATTCTAGTATCCCCTTTATAATTAATTCTCTGAGGTCCCTCATATGATTTCTGTGGACAGCAATATTGTTGTCTCAATCTGGTTCCTGGCTAAAAAGCTTTTGATCAGTGGGAGTGACCTCTGGTCCAGTGGGTGTTCTCATTCTCAGGCTGCTAGGGCAGACCTCCTAATCATCCTTCTCTCCTCTCCTGAGAACAGGATTCCTATGATTGACATTAATTCTGTCTAGGTAAAGACCTGAGGCCCTAAAAACTGACCCAACTGGTCTGCCAAACCATGGGGATCCTCTAGAAGGGGCTTTAGTTTTTTAATTCTCTCACCTCTGAACTAGTGAGGGGTGCATTTACAAATCCTATTCCATCTCTACCAAGAGGCCTACTTTTAAATTGATCGAGGGCTCTTGGTAGGACCCCTGGTTGAAAAAGAGCCGCTGGCATCCTTATTCTTCCTCCTCAAAGGTCATGAGGGGTATCACCCTTTCTTCCCTCTTTAGCTCAGGACATTCCCTCTTAACATGGCCTTTCTTTTGCACCTGTAGCATTTGTTCCCTGCTCTAGGATGGCCTTTTTGTTGTCCTCTAGTAAAGACCCAAAAACAAAGTCATCCCATGTTCTTATTTTTCTATATACCAACAATTTAGAAACACATTTAATAGGCTTAAATGTTATTCATAGATTATCCCTGATAATCAAGACACCAGATAGATATCATTAGTGTCTTAAAGCATTCTTCTGCCACAGTAGAATTCTGAAGCAATGAACATTGTATTTGAAAACATCTTACAGAGAAGGAAACATAATCCTGATTGGCCATTTATCTAGGAAAAAGGCACATGTTAATAATTTAAGAAAAATTTCAGGCCAGGCATGGTGGCGCATGCTTGTAATCCCGGTACTTGGGAGGCGGAGACCGGAGGATCCAGGTTCGTGGCCAGCCTCAGCTACTTAGTGAGGCCCTCCTCAACCTCATGAGACTCGGTTTCAAAATAAGGAATAAAAAATAGGGCTGGGGGTGTAGCTCGGAGGTAAAACGCTCCTGGGTTCAACCCCCGGTACCAAAAAAAAAGAACAATTTCAAATCTTAAATTAACTTAGTTGTCAGATTTAAGGAACCCAGAAAACCTCTGGTCAGAAAAAAAATATATGTGTACAAACCCAGGTGATTTTAGGAAAAGCCAAACCATGAGCTAAAAAAAAAAAAAAGTGAAAGCTGGGCGTGGTGGTGCACACTTGTAATCCCAGTACTTGGGAGACTGAGACAGGAGGATCACAGGTTCATGGCCAGCCTAAGCTACTTAGTGAGCCTCTCCACAACTTAGTGAGACTCTGTTTCAAAATAAAGAATAAAAAATAGGGCTGGGGGTGTAGCTCAGAGGTAGAATGCCCCTGGGTTCAATCCCCAGTCCCACACACACACACTCACAAAAAGTGAAACAGCTATAGTTACACCTCAGGACTAGAAGTGGTATCACCTGAAGCATTCTCCGCTATCTGTATTTTCTTTTCTCTAATCTTTTGTTCTATGGTAAACCACGATCTGAGGCGGCTAGTACTGATTTTAGTCAGCGTGCCTTGACCACCTTATCCTTTAGCTTAGCCCACATTATGCCAATCTGGTAGCTACCTTATATACATTCAAATTCCCATCTAATTTTAGAATACCGGAAGCTATTCAGTCTAGCTTCAGCTTCTCATCTTTCAGCCCATTCAAAGATTAGCTTTGCCAACCATTTTCTCATCATACATTTATGTAGGGAGAGCGTCCTTAAGATGAAAAAAGTGACTGGGGAGTCACCACTCTGGAGAGCTTGGTGAAGGAGAACAGGGACCCTTGCACCTACGGTCACAGCTACAGAGAGCAATGTTCGCCCAGGTTGTCAGAAGGAAGGTGGGATTTCTACTGGTGCGTTTTAGGAAGAGGTAGATGGGTGTAGGCTCCGGACCAGGTGCTCTATGTTCATATATGCTGTAGGGGACTGCCGTGAACCCATATGAGGTGGAGGATGGAAAAGGGTAGAAGAAGGAAGGGTGCTCTCTCCTCACCAAACTTGAGCCACGTCACCAAATGGTTTAATCTTCCGGAGCCAACTGATGAGTCTGGCTAGGTAAGTTTTGACAGAGCAGCGCATCCAATTTAAGTAAAGTTAAGCTAGTCTTAGACGCTGGCCACTGCTTTGCCAAAAGCCAATTATCTATGAATGAGCATCAATAAATACACTTCACACTAGCAATTCTGTTGTTTCTTCTTATTTTTAGTCCTAGGATTATCACCCCAGTACCTGAGCATAGAACCCAGGGGGCTGTCTGAGAGAATCTTATTTTCATTTTTCTTTTTCTGATTGAAACTTTCTCTACTTTGCTTGTTTCCCATCTCAGTTACTCTGATTGTATGTTCCCATCAGAGGCTCAACCCCCCATTGCCTGGAGCTTTCCTGCACTCTCCTGAGATGCTTCGTCCATCTCTGGCTGTCTCCCTTGCAGGATTTTCAGGTGCTTCTTATCAATACACAGGCTAGTCCAAATCCCCAGCGAGGTCTGCAAGGACTGCCGTTAAGCCATATGAAGCCTCCAATGGAACCACACACAGATCAGGACTCCACACTTGCTCCGTGTCTCAAATGCACTCACATGACCTCCGCGATATCCCGACCACCAAGGAAATACTTTGCCACGGGTGGCTCTTGTGGCGTTCTTACCTTGGTTCACCCATGATGTTACCTGGTCACCATGGTTTTTGCTAGGGCCAAGTCCCTGTATTGCCAAGAGACTTTCACCACCGGGTCTCAGCCAGTAACAGATCTGCCAGGATGCTCCCAGCACCTAGAGGCTACCGCAAGGAGGCAGTAGGACACATCTCCCCAAGTGGGAAGCCCGTGGCACTCACCCAAATGGCAGGGATCCCAGACACGCCTCCAATTGTTAGAAAGGGATTCTAGGGAAGCCGCAAATAAAAACTCATGAAACAGAAAGTAACTTGCCAAGGCAATTTACTTCTGTGCAGAAGGGTGTGCAAGCAGCAAAAAGTCTGGTCAGCAAGCATACCGAGCGGGCAGTCCACTCAGTTTTTATCCCTAACATAATTCTGCCCTTTGTCCTGATTGGTGAGGGTTGGGGTCCACAAGTCTCCATCATTGGCTACTTTCTAAGACGGAAAGCAAGTTTGAAACCAAGTTTAACATTCTGGAAGATTCCTGGTCAACTAAAGGCTGTATGAGCTAAGATGGCTGATGTTCTGGAAAACTCAGATCAATCAAAGGTCATAAGAGTTTAGACGGCTGACAGTTGGGAAGATTCAGGCAGTGGAGCATACAGACGCATGTAGAGTTACAAAACGAATGCCTAAGTTACTTTATAAATGGAAAGGAGTACACTTCTATGTAATTTGCTACTTCAATAGAAAAGAGTGTCTTTATTCCTCACAATATCGAAACCAGGACTCTGATATCAATACAGAACATTTCCATTGTTTTCATGAGCATGAGGATCTTTCAAGTTGCCCTTTTGTAGACATACTCATTTTTCTCCTGATACCACCTCCTTCCTAAGCCCTGCAACCACTAATCTACTCTCCATTTCTATAAATATGTCATTTCAATGGAATCATAGTATGTAACATCTTGTGATTGACTTTTTTTCACTCAGCACAAATCTCTGGAGATTCATCCAGGTTGTTATATGCATGAATACTTCATTTTCTTTTTTATTATTGAGCATTATTCTATGATGTGCACGGATCAGTTTGTTTAAACATTTACCCACTGAAGGACATCCAAGTTGTTTCCAGCTTTGAAGTATTACAAATAAAGTTGCTAAAAATTTTCATGTACTAATGCTGGGTATGGTGGCACATGCCTGTAATCCCAGTACTTGGGAGGCTAAAACAGGAGGATTTAAGATTCAAGGACATCCTCAGCAAGTAGTGAGACTCTCATCAATCTAGTGAGACCCTCTTTCAAAATAAAAAATAAAAAAGGGGGGCTGGGGGTGTAGCTTGGAGGTAGAATGCCCCTGGGTTCAATCCCCAGTACCATAAAAAAATTCCATGTACAAGTATTTTTTGGAAACACAGTTTTCATTCCTCTGTAATAAATACCTAGGAGTTTGGGTTGTGTGGTGGTTACGGTTTTTGTTTTTTAAGAAGTTGCCAAACTGTTTTCCAGAGTAGTACCATTTCACCTTCCCACCAACAATATATGAGTAATCCAATTTCTCCACATCATCACCAGCATTTGATGGTGTCACTACTTTTTATTTTAGCCATTTTAATAGGTGTATAGTGATATCTCATTGTTATTTTTAATAACTTCATTTTTAGAGCAGTTTTAGTTTCACAGCAAAATCAAGCAAAAGGTGCATAAATTTTCCAAATGACCCCTACCCCTATATATGCAAAGCCTCCACTATTACCAATATCCCCCACCAGAGTGGGACATTTGTTGTAATAAATGAACCTACATTGACACATCATTATCGCCCCAAATCTATAGTTTAAATCAGGGTTCATGCTTGGTGCTGTATAGTCTATGAGTCTGGACAAATATACAATGACAAGCCTCACCATTATAGTGTCTTGCAGAGTAATTTCAGTGCCCTAAAAATCCTGTATGGAGGATGTTGATAATGGGGGAGGCTACGCATGTGTGGGGCAGGGAGTATATAGGATATCGGCCTTCGTCTCAGTTTTTCTGTGAACCTAAAACTGCTCTAAAAAAAAGTCTTTAAAATACAAATCATTTGTGTTCTGCCTATTCATCTCTCCTTCCACCCAACTCCGAGCAACCATTCATTGCGGTTTTAATTTGCATTTCCCTAATGGCAAATGATGTTGAACATCTTTTCATGTGCTTATTTGCCATTCGTTTATCTTCTTTAGTGAAAATTCTCTTCATGTATCTTGCTAATGTTCAAAATGGACTGTTTGCTTTAACTTTGGAGTTTTGAGAGTTCTTTCCATATTCTAGCTATTAGTTCTTTGTTTAGATATGTGGCTTGCAAATATTTTCCCTCAAACTAGAGCATATCTTTTATCCTTTAGGAGGGTCTTTTATGGGGTAAAAGTTTTAATTTTGATGAAGTCTAATTTATCAATTTTTTGTTTTAATGATCATGCTTCCGGTGTCAAATCTAAGAAGTTCTTGCCAAGTCTTAGCTACTGAAGAGCTTCTCATATGTTTTTTCATAAAGATTTCAGTTTTACTTTATATTTAAGTCCCAATCCAATTTGAGCTACTTTTTAAAATAAAGTGTAAGACTTGTCAAGATTCTTCTCTTTCTTCCTTTTGTATGTGTATGTATACACAAATATATATGTATATACATACATATATGTATATACATACATATATATTTGTGTATAGACACACACACACACACATACACACACATACACACATACACACACACACACACACACAGGTGCTTGTTCCAGCACCATTTGTCGAAAATGTACAAATATTGGACATATTTTTGTGGAACTGATTCTAGGTTCTCTACTCTGTTTCACTCATCTATATGTTTGTCCCTCCTCCAATATTCCACAGTCTTACTGTAGTTATATAATAAGACTTGAACTTGAGATGATTTACTCTTCCTACTACTTTCTTTCCCAAAATTGTTTTAGTTCCTCTAGTTTCTTTGCCTTCCAAATAATATTGGAATATTTTTCCCTGTATCTACAAAAAATCTTGCTGGGATTTTGACAGGAGTTGTTAAACTTTTATATCAATTAAGAAGAATTTATATCTCTATTATGCTGAGTCTTCTAATCCATGAATATGGTATGTCTCTGTATATGTTTTGTTAGATTTATACCTAAGTAGGTAAGTCACTTGGGGGGGGCAATTGTAAATGATGTTTTATATATATATATATATATTTTTTTTTTCTATGTGTTCACTGCAACCAGAGTAGCCTCATTACTCTTGGGCAGTGGTAAAAGTCCTGACTCTCCTTTAGATCTTTTCTGAAACCACTCCAGGAAAAGGGAGAGAGGTGGAAGCCAAGGTTCCCTACTTATCCTTCTCTGCCGCCACCCCAATTGGTGGATGTATCACAAGTGTAGAAGTCTAGGCTCCCTACTTGGCCTTTGTTGGCATGGATAGGAGTGAAGCTATAGTGCTTTCTGTGGTGTTTGGCTACAGTAGAGCTGTGATTGTCCAAAATTGTCCTGTCTTGCCAACTTTCCCCTACTTTGGTCTTTTGGGTAAAGAGTCCTTTGGATATGGCATTTTTGAAGCTTTTTTTGGGGAGTACTGGGGATTGTACCCAGAGGCATTCTACCTCCAAGTTATACCCCCAGCCTGATTTTATTTCTTATTTTGAAACAGGGCCTCACTAAGTTGCCAAGGCTGGCTTCAAACCTGTGATCCTCCTGTCTCAGCCTCCCAAGTACTGGGATTATAAGCATGCACCACCATACCCAGCTGTGAAGGTTTTTTTTTTTTGGTCTATGTCTATTTGGCATTTCTGAGTTTGACCTGCTTCTTCAGCTCCAAGTCTGTGATATATAAAACAAAAAGAAAACCCAGGGAATTTACTATTGTTTTGTTAATGTGTGCCAAAGTCCTTAAATATGCTGCCTTTTTCTCTCTAATTTTCGGTCTTCTTATGTTTGTTTTATATATGATATCCAGAGGTTTTAGTTGTACTTAGTGGAGGAAAATATGTAAAAGCACATCTACTTCATCTCCCATTTTCAATATAGATTAAATGCTATCCATAGAGCTGGATGCAGTGGTACACCCCTATAATCCTGGTACTTGGGAAGCAGAGACAAGAGGATTGAAGGAGGCCAGACTCAACTACTTAGTGAGGCCCTTAGCAACTTAGCGAGACCCTGTTTCAAAATAAAAAATAAAAAGATCTGGGGGTATAGCTCAGAGGTAGAATGCCCCTGGGTCCAATCCTCAGTGCATATATATATATATATATATATATATATATATATATGTTTTAAATGCTATCCATAAGTCCTATGTTTGGGATCTAGAATGCTCCCTAAAAGCTCATGAGTTGAAAACATCCCAAAAGGAACAGGATGCAGAGTTAGGGCTGTCAGGCAATGATTGGATCATGAGGGCTCTGCCCTCATCAGTGGATTAGTCTATTTGATGGAACCACTGATAGCTGAACGGACTACTGGGAAGTGAGACCTACTAAGGATGTACCCTGGAAGGACTTACCTTCTCTCTCTCTTTCTCTGCCTTCCAGCTGTCATGAGTTGAGCACCCTTCCAATGCCACATTCTTTTTCCATGATGTTCTGCCTCACTTCAAGCCCAGAACAATGGAACTAGTCAACCATCCTCTGAAAATGTAAGACAAAATAAATCTTTCCTCCTCTAAGTTGTTCTTGTCAAGCATTTTGTTCACAGTGATGAGAACTGACTAACACAATAGGGAAGTAGTTTGAGTCAATGAGGACTGACATGATGAAAGTAGTTTTGAGTCCAATATTACAAATGGGTTGAATTTATAAAGGAGGAAAATGGAAAGAAAATGAGAAATGACAGAAATAAAAAAGAGTTGGTAGGCCAGGCGTGGTGGCACACGCTTGTAATCCCAGTACTTTGGGAGGCGGAGACTGGAGGATCCGGGTTCGTGGCCAGCCTCAGCTCTCTCTCTCTCTCTCTCTCTCCCTGTTTCTCTCTCTCTCTCTCTCTCTCTCTCTCTCTCTCTCTACTTAGTGAGGCCCTCCGCAACTTCGTGAGACCCGGTTTCAAAATAAAGTATAAAAAATAGGGCCAGGGTAGAATGTAGCACGGAGGTAGAATGCCCCTGGGTTCAATCCCCGGTACCGCCAAAAAAAAAAAAAAAGAGAGAGAGTTGGTATGAATCTCTGGGTCTTTGAGAAAACCAATGTGACTAGAATGGAGAGCTATGTTGGAATAGAATGGATAAAATGAGAGTACTTCATTTGTTTGGTACTTAGTATTTTCCAGAATTCAGTCAAGAACTTCAAATATGTTATCTTATTTACTCTTTACAGTTCTTTGAGCTAAATTACTGGCATTTATATTTTATAGATTAGGAAGTTGAAGCTCAGAAAAATAACATAATGTATCCAAGGTCACATGTTCAATAGTGAAGCCTAGATTAAACTTAAGTTTTTTTGATACCACAGACTGTGTTTTTAATGCTAGCTCTTACTATGTGATATGATAAAGAGCTAGATTATGAGCTCCTAGAAATCCAAGTAATGGGGCTAAAATCAATGCCTTAGAATATGAAGTAATAAAACTTAGGTTAAAGGAAGGTTGACCTTTTAGAGGAAGAAAGAATACACTAAAGCTGGGAAAATAAAATCAGTGCCTAGCTATAGAAGCCTTGCTTATTCGATTTTACATTTAATTCACTCATTCAACAAATGTTTTTTGCATGGTGTTATGAGGTAGCATCCCACTCAAGACCAATCAGACCACCAAAGGTGTTAATTGAGAGCCTTTATTGCTGATTGATCAGGACTACACATAGCACGAATGCCAGGTATAGTGCCCAACTGCCTCAGAGCCCTTCTTT
>PVJS01056127.1:0-12447 GCA_004027185.1 Glis glis | reverse complement strand
GATTGGCTGTTTCTAGGGGTTGCTAGGGACAAGATCAGATTAGCACAGGTAATGGTTTCTACAGGGTATGGGGCAACAGGCTATAGAAACTTAACTTCTAGAAAACAGATACTTAGGCCTATTCTACTTAAAGCTTTAACTAAAGCCTGTCATGGCGTCGCTTTGGTTCTTCAGTGCCAATCAAAATGCGTACTTGGACTTGATCTGGGGGACTTGATTGGTTCCTGCTGCATAAGGAGGGAACGGGTGGCTCCAGGGGCTCTTTGAAGTCAAGCTAGTGCTCTGTGTGTGTGTGTGTGTGTGTGTGTGTGTGTGTCTACCACTGAGCTAAGCCCCACCCCCTTTGTTTTCATTTTGAAACAAGGTCTTTCTAAGTTGCTGAGGCTGGCTTCAAACCTGCCATCCTCCTGTCTCAGCCTCCCAAGTACTGGGATTAAAGGCGCACACTTCTGTACTTGGCTTCACGTTGGGACTTTGACCTCAACGTTAGGGCCTCTAGGAGGTGTGTGCGGAACAGGCTCAGGGTGGTGCTCCATGGGACAGGAGATCTAAGGGTCAGTGTGGAAATACCGTCTTTACGTAGATCATGTTATTTCTTGTAGGTCGAGAATATGAGGACCTAAAGCCCCATACGTCGACTCACTAAATAGAAAGAGAGAAGAGATGGGAACTGGGGAGAGAAAACTAGATCCTAGCAATGGTGTTGAACCCAGGATACTGAGGCTAGAGGAAGATTTACCCTCGAGCCATTCAGTGATGAAAGCATATTCATCCCCTTTAGTAACTTACACCAGTTTGGGTGTGGTTTTCTGTTCCTTACAAGAGAATACCACTAATAATCACCCCACTGTGTTAGGTCCATTCTAGACCCTGAACTTGATTTCTTAAACCATGATCACAGATAATTCCTGATGGAGACACACCTGATGTGTGCTTGGGGGTCTCTGGTCTGGTGCAGAACGGCACAGGGTGAGAAATGACCTAAGAAGATCAGGCATCCCCGAGAGGGTGAGTGCCTGGAGTGGGCTGCACTGGGCTGCCTGAGGCCCGGCTATGCCGCACGCCTGGAGGTCCTAGGAGGAAGAGCAGTCTTTACGGAAGCGCCCAAGAGCTCTGGAAAGCCCTCCTCGCCCAACACCGCTGCCCCTGCTGGTGCCTCAAAACCCACCTGAGCAGTGTTCCTCAAGTTGAATGCAACACAGGAGGGAAACCGAGTCAAGGGATGCCCAAGCTGGATGGGAGTCTCCAATCCATCCAGGAGCCACATAACCAAAGATCTGCCACCCAGGAGTCCACGTGGCTGACTCAGTGCAAGACTAGAACCCTGGGTTCTCGCTTCCAAATTGGAGTCCCTTCCACTGGCCTGTGGCTCCTGTCTAGCCGTCTTTTCTCTTGAGATTTACACCTGCTGTTATGCAAAAGCAATGCCACCAGGTGGCGATATAGAGATACCACACGAGGAATGGATTTCTTTCTTTCATTCTTTCTTTTTTTTTTGAGGAACTGGGGATTGAACCCAGGGGCATTCTACCTCCAAGCTTTATTCTTTATTTTTTTGAAACAGGGTCTCACTAAGTTGTGGAGGCCTCACTAAGTAGCTGAGGCTGGCCGCGAACCCAGATCCGCCAGTCTCAGCCTCCCAAGTACTGGGATTACAAGCGTGCACCACCATGCCCGGCAAGAATGGATTTCTATGTAGCTTTCTGGGATTTGCTTTGATAAAAATGTATCATAAGCCGGGCATGGTGGCGCACACTTGTAATCCCAGTACTTGGAAGGCTGAGACCGGAGGATCCAGGTTCACGGCCAGCCTCAGCTACTTAGTGAGGCCCTCCACAACTTAGTGAGACTGTTTCAAAATAAAGAATAATAAATAAAAAGAGGGTTGGGGATGTAGCTCAGAGGTAGAATACCCCTGGGTTCAATCCCCAGTACTGCAAAAAAAAAGTATCATGATTTTATCTTGAGAGGTAATTAGCATACTGAACTATAATCAGTTTGATTATAACTTCAAAGGCAGACCAAAGAATTATAATCAGGGTTACATACACGGTATCTTCTTTACTATGTGTCTTTCTAACCCTGCCAATGACCTTTTTTTTTTTTTGGCATGAGGGTAAAATGGATTGAACCTAGGGGCATTCTACTTCCCAGCTACACCTCTAGCCCTTTCTTTTATTTTGAAACAGGGTCTTACTAAGTTGTTGCGGGTCTTGCTAAGTTGCTGAGGCTGGCCTCAAACCTTCGATCCTCCTGTCTCAGCCTCCTAAGTACTAGGATTACAGCAGTGCACCAGCATGCCTGGCTTCTACTAATGAATTAAAATGAGACCGGGCTGGCTTTGAAATGTAGCTCTGCAGATTTTAGCAGTATGTCTCTGACAAGTCAACACTCCTCTTTGGCTTCCAATTATCCATGTGTAGCGAGGGGCTCAGTGCCACTCTGTGTAGGGCTCAGGCGAAGGAGAATTCCACTGTCGCCTCCTGGAGGACTAGCGTATAGTAGGTGTTCAATAAATCTCAGCTGAATGAATGCATGGAGGTACCCTTGTGAAAATGTTTGGCATAATATCACAAGGACCCAGTAAGCAACAATTATTACTGGAGGCAAAAAGGAAGCAGATCTACCAATGAAATTACAGGCCAGGGGCAGAAGAAAGGGACTTTGTAGGGGACGTGGGAACTCACTGGGAGGCCAGAAATCACAGTGCGTGGGTGGTTGCCCACCGACTCGCTGCATATGATGGATACTCTTCAGCTTCAGCGCACGACATCCCCACCTCACTGCAGCTCTGAACTCCTTCTAGAATCCTCTCTGCCTTGTAGCAAGATTCACAGAAGCATTCCTATCATTCTTTTGCACTGGCCTCTTGAAAGGGTCTCACCTGTGGAAAAGAGGCTCGAGCAGGCCCTGACCCTGACAGCGGGGTGTGGAAGCCGGAGGGACTGGGCCTCTGCATGCGACACTGTCTGTCTCCTAGGCTGGCTTTCTAGGCTCAGGGCCTCAGGCTCTGGGGCCGCAGACCCTGCAGCTGTTTCAGATGGTACCCACACCCCTCCCAGAGGTGGGGTTCTGCCTCCACCCCCCTCTGGCTGAAAGGTCTTGCCAGGGGCGCTGAATTCTCTTAAAAGCAGTATTGGTTCACTTCAAGCCTCCTCAACTCGGAACGGTGCAAATCCTGTGACGCTTTCTTTCCCCCAGCTTGAATGGGCAGAGCTAGCACCTCATAAAGTGACGGAAAATATTTGGCTGCTTTCGTAAACCAGGCCCACAAAGGCTCGCTTGTGATGGGCCGGCTGTGCGGCCTGTGCCGGCTCCCAGGATGTCCCAGCGGGCCAGGCCCAGGTCTGGGCAGCGAGATCCGCAGACATCGGCCACCTGCGTGCAGGCTACGGGGCCTGGCAGCCTCTCCACCCTGCCAGGCCAGCTCCTCCCCCAGACTTCCCGAAGAACCAGTGCAGCCAAAAACAACACCAGCCATGGGCCGTGCAGAGGGGGGTCCTCGGGGGCGGCCCCAGAGGCCTCAAAGAAGCTTCTGTGGGCTGGTCAGCGGCAGCCACCCAGGAGGGGTCTGAAGCGTGTCCGGTCACGGTCTGGCCCCAGCAGGCTCCCCTGAAGGAATGCACCCACAAACTTCCCTCCTGCCAGACTCGGGCACTTCCTTCCCCTCCCTGTATTTGCTCCTGCCATCCCATCCCCTGCCTGGCTTCCCTTCTCCTGGCCCATCCCTGCTGTCCCAGCCCGCACAAGGACCTCCTCCTGTATTTCTGCACCCATGGGGACCAGTCCATCCATAAGCTGACAGCACCCGCTGCCTGTACCCCTCATTAGATCATTAATCATATCCTGCTGGGGGGAGCTTTATTATTTAATGCCGGGATTATTTATTTCACTGACACCTCATTTATTTGAAACTGTCGGAGAAAGAGCTTTTTCAACATTAGTGGATTTTTCTGATCAATTTTCCTTTGAAGTGACCAGTCTACTTTTAGTTTGATCTCTTCAGGTGGGAATTTTTCTAAAACACATATGCCCTCTTTTTTTTTTTTTTAATGTGGTACTGGGGATTGAACCCAAGGGCATTCTATCTCGGAGCTATACCCCCAGTCCTATTTTATTTTTTATTTGGAAACAGGGTCTCTCTAAGTTGCTGAGGCTGGCTTGGAACCGGCAATCCTCCTGTCTCACCCTCCCAAGTACTGGGATTACAGGCGTGTGCCATCATGGCCAGCTATGCCCTCATCTTAAACTAATTACCCTAAACATAACTGAATCCATTTTGGAGGATTCTGGATTAGGAATCAAAGTCGCTCGGGTACTGTGATCTTGCTGTGCCCAGCCCCTGACTGTGGGGCTGCGTGCCTCTTTGCTGAAATGGCTGGGGCTGGCTGCGCCTTGAGAGTTCTTGCTGTTGCTGTCTTGCGTCTGTCCTATGGGCCAGCTGTCAGATCCTGGAATCTCATCTACCCCTCATTTGCCGTTGCTGCTGTTTGGGAGTGGGTGGCCAAGCCGGTGTAAATTTGAGTAGGGTGTAAATGAACTGCAAATAGTATCCGAGACCTTTAATTAACTGCAGAACACAAATGGGGTCCTTCCAAGACCCTGAGTCTTTTCCCAGGGTCTGGCTTGTGTGGAGCTCAGGGTACCAAGCAAGCCAGCTGTTCTCATGCTGATGTTTCCGCGGGGCAGGGCCTTACTGCACCTACCCTGTGCCTAACTTCCAGAGGCTCAGGAATCTGCCCCATGTGACTTGCTGGGGGCGTGGCTTACCCCATCTCTCCTGTGATCCCCTCTTGCTTTAGGATTAATTGCATCTTGGGAACTGGTAGACCGCTTGCCTAGCATGTGCAAGGTCCTGAGTTTGATCCCTAGCACTGCAAAAAAAAAAAAAAAGCATCCTGGAAAGGCATTTTGGGCCCACGAGTAAAGCAAGCTGAGAGCGGGTCATGGCTTCAGGTCTGTGGCAGCAGCTGTCTCCTGAGGATGCCTGAGACTGGTGATGGGATTTCTAAAGTCTCGTAGCAAAAAGTCATTGTGTCTGATCTCTGGTTCTAGGCCAAACAGAGATGTCAAACAGTGTTACCCAGAGTTCGGAACAGGCACAGCCACTTAGGAGCCCTTTCTTTCTTTCTTTCTTTCTTTCTTTCTTTCTTTCTTTCTTTCTTTCTTTCTTTCTTTTTTATAAATGATCACATGTGGTTTGGGCTGCAGGGAATCCCCTTTTAGGGTCTGGAAGAGGGGCTGGGTGCAGTGACTGCTCGGCGGGTTGGGATGCTGGAGTCCAGGCGTAAGGTGGGCAGAGGTGTGGCCCCTTCCCCGGGGCAGGGCGAGGCTTGGCTGCCCGGAGGCTTGACGAGTTCTGCCAAGCAGAGCTCTCCTTCCTTGTGACACTTTCCTTGGGCAACCACTTTGACCATGAGGCATCTCAAAATTGCCACCTGAGCCAGGCGTGGTGGCGCACGCTTGTAATCCCAGTACTTGGGAGGCTGAGACAGGAGGATCGCAGGTTCATGGCCAGCCTCAGCTACTTAGTGAGGCCCTCTGCAACTTAGTGAGACCCTGTTTCAAAATAAAGAATAAAATATAGGGCTGGGGGTGGAGCTTGGAGGTAGAATGCCCCTGGGTTTAGTCCCTGGTACCACACATAAAAAAAGTTGCCACCTGCCTGGCCTTGAGCACTGTTAGTGAGTTTGTAATCTCATCCTCACTCCAAATTATCCGCTCTCAAAATTCTTACGTGTTGGAAGTTTTACTTCCTGCCCGCTTGCTTTGGCATTTGGGGGACGCCGTCTGCCTCCCCAGTCTTGTCTCATGCCAGGCTTCCTGCATGCCACCACCCCGTTCCAAAACTGCACCAGGATCCTTCTCACCCAGGTCTTCGCACATTCTATTCCTGCACCTGTAATATTTCCCTCTGCCGCGCCCCTCAACAAACACACCAGTTAACATCTCCTCAGAGAGGTTCCCTTAGTTGACCTTCATGGACTCCCAAGACTGACACGAACCTCTTCACACATTTTCCTTAGACCCTCTATTTCTCCCCTGTACCACGCAGCACAGTAGCGACCACAGAATAATTTCTGCAATGGGTTG
Organism: Glis glis; assembly: GCA_004027185.1. Taxonomy (NCBI): domain Eukaryota; kingdom Metazoa; phylum Chordata; class Mammalia; order Rodentia; family Gliridae; genus Glis; species Glis glis. The sequence continues at coordinate 6,354 of PVJS01056127.1, read as the reverse complement.
TGACATCTGTCCCCCCAGCTGCGTTGGAAGTTCTGCAAGGTGGGGTCCCTGCCGGTCTCATTCACTGCTTCATCTACACACCCAGCACAGGGCTGGGCACCGAGTACGTGCTCAGTAAATACCTTCTCAGACCGTCCATGACTATACCCTCCACTCCGACCCTCGTCACCCCAAGCTGCCTCCAGACCCCAGGCCCTGCCGTGACTGATTGCTTGCTCTTTCTGCCTGGACACATCTACGTAATTCCTGCCCTTTGATGAAGGAAGGATGAATCAAATGAAAGCAGGAACAAACTATTTGAATTTCAGGTACCTTCTATGGGCGTCACCAGGCCCTCTGCTGCCCTACTGGCCAGGCCCTGAGCAGAGCCCGAGGCCCAGGAGTGGATGGGCAGAGCCCGAGGCCCAGGAGTAGACGGGCATAGAGGCCCAGGAGTGGACGGGCAGAGCCCGAGGCCCAGGAGTGGACGGGCATAGAGGCCCAGGAGTGGACGGGCAGAGCCCGAGGCCCAGGAGTAGACGGGCAGAGCCCGAGGCCCAGGAGTAGATGGGCATAGAGGCCCAGGAGTGGACGGGCAGAGCCCGAGGCCCAGGAGCGGACGGGCAGAGCTGAGGCCCAGGAGTGGACGGGCATAGAGGCCCAGGAGTGAACAGGCAGAGCCGAGGCCCAGGAGTGGACGGGCATATGCCTGCAACACAGCACAGTGAATCAACAAGCATCCCTCTAAAATGCTTTAGGGACGTCCTGAAATGTCTCTGGTGAGCAAGGGCGGCGAGTGGAAATGAAGAGCGCAGACCTGTTATAACTAATTTAACACGTGTGATGCCTCATCGATGCATCTTACACTCAGTGAGCTGCCGGACATTTAGCTTAAGGGAAGGTAAAAATGTTCATAAGAACCTAGGTGTCCGTCATTTGGGGAATGCTAAGGTAGTAGTAAAGTCACCTGGTAGTGATCATGTCTTTGTGCCAGTACCATGCTCGGCAGTTCATATCTCTTCTATTTAGTCCTCGGGAGAACTTGGAAAGGTGGGAGTTAAGCAGGGTGTGCTGGTGTATACCTGTAATCCCAGTACTTGGAAGGCTGAGAAAGGAGGATCGCAGGTTCGAAGTCAGCCTCAGCAACCTAGCAAGACCCTGATTCAAAATTAAAAAATCAAAAGGACTGGGGGTGGAGCTCAGAGATAGAATGTCCCTGGGTTCAATCCCCAGTGTCCCCCCAAATTTCTTTTAATTAAAAAGAAAGGCAGGAGTTATTAGCTCCATTTTACAGATAAGAAGACAGAGGCTTGGAAAGATTAAGTAACTAGGGTGGAGTTTAGTTTGTGGCAGAGACAGGCTTTACCCCCGGCAATCGGGCTCCTAAGTCCCTGGCCTGCTGCTGGGCGGAAGTGCCCCAAGCTGATGAAGTATCGCCATGGAAACAAGGTGCCCAGCCCCTGGTCCTGCCAGGTCTGTTGCAGTCTTTACTCGGGTCTTCCCCACCCTCCCAGCCTCTGTAGTGCAGAGGGGAGGCAGGGGAGGGCAGGTCCCTGGGCCACTCGGGAGGGCGAGGCCACTCAGACATGGAAGGGTCCACCTGGCGGGGACTGCGGCAAACTCCAGGGAGACAAGAGCCGGGCTCTAAGGTCCCCTGCCCTTCTCAACAGGGGACTCCACTGCTGGCCCGGGTGGCATTTTTGGGCCTATGACAGCTCACACTTTGTCCTTTTGCGCTCACAGAGTTGCGGGCCAAGGGGAAGCCAGTCCTCTACCTCCTGGAAGTTTCCGTCCCCTGCCTGGCTATCATGGGCCACTACAGGAGCATCCACCTGCCGTGGGCCTGGGCCTCTCTGGTCAGGGGACTCTGACCTCTCTCTTCCCAGGGGTTTTGCTGGGTCCCAAGGGTGCCAACGACATGTTCCCCTGGGATACCAAGTCCCTGGACTCGGGGTACCCACTCCACGGGTCCTCTGCCTTCTCCCCTCGCAGCCCCTGCCCACCCTGGGCCTCACCTGAGCCTGGGGAGGGCCCCCGCTTCACCCTGCTCGAGCACCCACACCTCACCCCATGGGCTATGCTCCTAGGGCTGCCGAGACTAAGCACCACGAACTGGTACGAAGAAACATTAAGCCACAGAAATGTATTCCCGCGCAGTGCTGGAAGCCGGAAGCCTAAGATGAGGTGTCGACAGGATGGGGTCTTTCTGAGGGCTGGGGATGTGGTGCATGCCTCCCCCAGCTTCCAGGGGTTGCTGGCCATCTTTGGTGTCCCTTGGCTTGTAGACGCATCGCCCTGGCCTCTGTCTTTGTGTTCACAAGTGTCCCCGTGTGTGTCCAAACTTCCCCTTCTTGTAAGGACACTAGTCATAGTGGATTAGGGCCCACCCCAATGACCTCATCTTGACTTACTACAATTGCAACAACTTTATTTCTAAATAAGGTCACGTTTTGAGGTACTGGGGGTTAGGACTTCAACATGTAACTTTGAGAGGGGCACAATTAAACTCATAACCTTTCTGTCTACTTTATGTGAAGGGAGATGAGGGACATGAGGGAGTAGTGAGAGGCAGCCCAGCAGCTGACGGCCGTGTACCTGGGTTGACCAGATGCCCAGACGTTACCAGTGGCCTGCAAGGAAAGCACAGGGAGGCTGTGCACTGTGCAGAGGGTGGGCCGGAGGCCACAGGGCTGCTGCGTGTGGCTAGTGACAACCACTGCCACGGACAGGTGGCTTCTTGAGCCTGGACAAAGACCAGTCAAGCCAATACTGGGGGAAACGTCTGATTGTTGTGTAGTTTACAACAATCTTAACAGAAGGGGATTCTCAGGAGGAGGTAAACAGAGGCTGTGCCTTTTTTTCCCTTTTCTTCCTTTCTTTCTTTCTTTCTGTACTGGGAATTGAACCCAGGAGCATTCTACCTCCAAGCTACACCCCCAGCCCTATTTTTATTCTTTATTTTGAAACAGGGTTTCACTAAATTGCAGAGGGCCTAGCTAAGTAGCTGAGGCTGGCGGCGAACCTGCAATCCTCCTGTCTCAGCCTCCCGAGTACTGGGATTACAGGCATGCACCATGCCTGGAAAGCAATATATATATGTGTGTGTATATATATTGCAGTACTGGGGATTGAACCCAGGGGCATTCTACCTCTGAGCTCCACCCTCAGCCCTATTTTTAATTCTTTAAATTGAAGTAGGGTCTCACTAAGTTATGGAGGGCCTTACTAAGCAGCTGAGGCTGGCCGCGAACCCAGATCCTCCTGTCTCAGCCTCCCAAGTACTGGGATTACAAGCGTGCGCCACCATGCCAGGTGAGGCTGTGACTTTTTTACCTCAGGTCAGAGGGCTCCAGGAGGCCAGGCTTGGCCTCAGCACCAGCCCGTTCTGATGCCACAATGTCTAATTCTTAACTAATTCTAAGCTCACCTTCCTGACAAAACTAATAACCCAGATCAGCAATATAAATTCTCCTCAAAGGAGATGGTCTCCAATCATTCTGAGATTCTGTAAGGCACCAACAACTGAGACTTTGAAGTACACACTTTAGTCAACAGAGAAACCTTTTCTGGAAAATCAGTTGCATTCAGTATCGATAATCTTAAAAAAAAATTCAAAGTCCTTGACTCATTATTTTTATCCCTAACAATCTACCATGCTGATATAAATTAAAAAGAAAAAACAACAGATGAGATATAACAAAAGCATTCTCTACAATGTTATTATAAAAGGAAAAAATTAGAAACAACCTAAATATACAAAGCAGAGGACGGTTGATTAGATTATGGCATAACCAACTGGTGACCTATTATTTAGTCATTAAAAATGATGTTATCTCACCAACACCAGTGTTTTGAAAGTATTGGCCAAACAATTAGAAGAAAGGAAACAAAATTATTATCTCCAGATGATATGACGGTATGCCTAGAATGTCCAAGAGAATCTGAAGAATTTAGGGAGACAAATAATTACAAAACCGGTCATCAAAAATCAACAGCTTTCCTCCAAACAAATAGTAAGTTAGCAACTATAATGGTCAAGATAGGATTCCTTTCATAATAAAAAGAAAAAAGATGAAACAACCTAGGGATAAATATGACAAGAATGGTGTAAGACTTGTAAGAGCAAAACTTTAAACATACCAAAGGACAAACACAATGCTTGAATAAATAGGCATATCTTATGCTGGGATTTGCAAAGTCAATTACTCAATATATTATGTATCCCCTAAAATAATCTAGAAATGTAGTATGATCCCAATTAAAATACTAACAGGATTTTTGGAGATCTTGCCAAATTGACTGACTAAAGTTTATCTGGAGAGGTAAACACAAAAGAAGAAACAGAAAAATATTCAAAATAAAATGTAATGAGGTGGGCGTGGCTGTGCTGGTTATGAAAATATTTTTAACCACAGTACTACAGTAATTAAAACCATTCGGTGCTGGTGAAGGACTGGATAGATGGATCAGCGGAACACTGCGTCTCTCCAGGAATTGGTAAATACTTGCTGGTTGGTAAGAAAATGGTCTTGTGGGGAAGACCAGACAGGCCTGGGCCGTCCTCCCAGTCAGTGTGGCCTTGGATTTGAGGGAATCCTCTCTGAGCCTGTTTATATGTGAGTATTGCAAGAATTAAATAAGGTAATGTATGTAAAATACTCCAAATAGGGTCTCCCAGGCAGTGGATACTCATTAAAGGGTCACTATTATTATCAATATTTTAAAATTACAATAGTCCCCCACCCAGGAGAGCTAAATTCCAAGACCCCAGAGGATGCTTGAAACCACAGACAGTGTGGCGCCCAATAATGGAATGCCGTTTCCATCTTAACTAAGCACTGATTGCACACTGTGACCATAACTTTTTGCAGTTTGAGCCAAAACAGCAAAACTAGCACAAATTCCTTTCTTTTTTTTTCACAAGTTTACAAGTAGAAGATCCATTCGTAGGTCTTAGCAACCTCAGTATATGATTTTTTTCTTTCCTTATTAAGTTGAGAACTTTCATCTTTTCACTTGAAGGGAGCACTTTATGGCTCCTCTCTGACATATCCGAATCACCAGCATCGTTCCCTCGTGCTTAAGTTAAATAAGAATTACTCCAACACTTGTGCTGAGATGCTGTGACAGCTGATCGGCTAAATGAGACAGCTGCTAAGCGACTGCCAGGCAGATAGACAGCGGGGATGTGCTGGACAGGGGAATGGTTCACGTCCTGAGGGAGAAGGAGCCGGGCAGTGAGAGATTTCATCCTGCTACTCAGAATGGCATACGATTTAAAACCTCTGAATTGTTTATTTCTTTGATTTTTGCATTTAACATTTTTAGACTGTGGCTGACCACAGTAATTTAAACTGCAGAAAATGAAACCATGGATGGGGGGGGACTACTATGCTGATTATTATCTTTTCTTATGAGATGATGATGATGATGATGATGATATGATGATGATAGTTATCATTATTTGGTGGTGGTACTGGGGATTGAATCCAGGGGCATTCTACCACTGAGCTCTACCCCCAGCCCTATTTTTATTTTCTGTTTTGAAACAGATCTCACTAAATTGCTGAGGCTGGCCTGGAACCTGCGATCCTCCTCTCTCAGGCTCCCAAGTACTAGGATATGGGAAGTGTGAGTCTTTGGTGAGAAATACAGGCAGTCTCAGAACCACTGTCCCTGTTGTCTGAATGGGTCCAGGATGGTCCTACTGAAGCTCCTCCCATTCCCAGGCTGGCTATGAGTGGAAGAATGGTGGGAATGGAGGAACAGACCTGGTGGGTCCAAGCCAACGAAGACCCTGACCAACTGCAGTGATGGCTGTGATAGGGCAGAGGGACACTGGGTGACACGGGGTGGGAGCTGGTGATAGGAAGCCCTCCGTGCAGCTGCGGCCTGGTGCTAGTCATCACAGACCATAAGGAAGGATGGGACAAAGACACATGGTATCTCAGGGTGACAAATTTGGAAGCCAATAGACTGAGGAGGGGAAACAGATCCAGAAAGGTCAGCCACGATGCTCATTCAGCTGAGCAGGAGAGAGGAGACAGGAGAGCAGGCGATGGGCCTGTTCCAGCCATAGGGCCCTTGTTCCAGGCGCAGGCTCCAGCCTACAAGCGTTTCAAGGGCCTTTTAAAAAAATGTTTGAGGCCGGGCGTGGTGGCGCACGCTTGTAATCCCAGTACTTTGGGAGGCGGAGACCGGAGGATCCGAGTTCGCGGCCAACCGCAGCGCGCATGCGCGGGCGCGCGTGCTTTATCTCTCCTCTCTCTCTCTCTCTCTCTCTCTCTCTCTCTCCCTGTATCTCTCTCTCTACCTAGTGAGGCCCTCTGCAACTTCGTGAGACCCGGTTTCAAAAATAAAGCATAAAAAAATAGG
>PVJS01056126.1:0-12447 GCA_004027185.1 Glis glis | reverse complement strand
ATTATACCACCAAACTGATTTTATTTTGAAACAGGGTCTCACTAGGTTGATGAGAGTCTCACTACTTGCTGAGGCTGTCCTTGAACCTGTGATCCTGCTGTCTCAGCCTCCCAAGTACTGGGATTACAGGCATGCACCACCACGCCTGGCTATCCCCAGCCCTTGTGTGTGTGTGTGTGTGTGTGTGTGTGTGTGTGTGTGTTTTACTGGGGATTGAACCCATGGATATTCTACCTCTGAGCTATATCCCCAGCCCTGTTTTATTTTTATTTTGAAACAGGATCTCACTAAATTGCTGAGGACCTCACCAAGTTACTGATCACCAGTTATGCAAACCTGTGATCCTCCTGTTTCCGCCTCCCAAGTACTGGGATTACAAGCATGCACCACCACGCCCAGCCCTATTTTTATTTTGAAACAGCATCTCACTAAATTACAGAGGGCCTCGTTGAGTTGCTGAGGCTAGTCTCAAACCTGCAATCCTCCTGTCTAAGCCTCCTAAGTGCTGGTATTACAGGTGTGCTCCACCATGCCTGACTTCAGGCCCCAAATTTTTTTTTTTTTTTTTGCGGTACCGGGGATTGAACACAGAGGCATTCTACCTCCGCGCTACGCCCCCGGCCCTATATTTTTTTTACTTTATTTTGAAACCAGGTCTCACGAAGTTGCAGAGGGCCTCACCAAGGAGAGAGAGAGAGAGAGAGAGAGCTGAGGCTGGCCACGAACCCGGATCCTCCGGTCTCTGCCTCCCAAAGTACTGGGATTACAAGCGTGCGCCACCACGCCCGGCTCTAGGCCCCAAATCTTAAATGTCCCTACCACTCCTCATAATGCCATCCTGAGGGTCAAGTTCCCAGCACATGAAGCTTTGTGGGGGATAGAGACAGTATTGAAACTGTAGTGATTATATTATGATTATTACTAGTGTTCTAAATGGTATTTTGTGTTATTTGTTCTTTAATACCAGAAAGGGAAAGCAAGGTTATAAAATGGTTCCTGTTTGTTCTAACTGAAAGGTATAGATAGAGTAGAAAATTCAAAGAAATTTCAGGAAACAATATTGTTTCAATTTTAGGTAGCAGGAATTCCATTTTATTGTAAAGAAGTGATATAAAAAAGCAAAAAGAAGCCGGGTGTGGTGGCACACGCTTGTAATCCCAGTACTTGGGAGGCTGAGACTGGAGGATCTGGGTTTGCGCAGACAGTCTCAGTTACTTAGTGAGGCCCTGTATCTTTTTTTTTTTTTTTTGGCAGTGCTGGTGATTGAACCCAGGGTCATTCTACCTCCAAGCTCCACCCCCAGCCCTATATTTTATTCTTTATTTTGAAACAGAGTCTCACTAAGTTTCAGAGGGCCTCACTAAGTAGCTGAGGCCAGCCGCAAACCCGGCAAACCCGGATCCTCCTGTCTCAGCCTCCCAAATACTGGGATTACAAGCATGCACCACCACACCGGGCTACCCTGTTTCAAAATAAAGAATAAAAATAGGGCTGGGGGTGTAGCCCAGAGGTAGAATCCCCCTGGGTTCAATCTCCGATGCTGAAAAAAAAAAAAAGCAAAAAGACCATTACTTGGATTAATTAATTAATTTGTTTATTTATTTTGTGTGGCACTGAGGCTTGAACCCAGGGGCATTCTACCTCTGAGCTACACCCCCAGCCCTATTTTGTTCTTTTTTTTTTGGAAACAGGGTCTCACAAAGTTGAGAAGGGCCTCGCTAAGTTGCTGAGGCTATCCTCGAACCTGCGATCCTCCTGTCTCAGCCTCCCAAGTACTAGGATTACAAGCATGCACCACCACACCCAGCTCATTAGTTGAATTTACTATAGTATTGTTTCTAATAGTTCAAAAGTAATACAAGCCAGATGTGGTGTTGCATGCCTGTAATCCCAGCATTTGGGAGGCGGAGACAGGATGATCACAGGTTCCATGCCAGCCTCTGCAACTCAGTGATACTGTTTCAAAACAAAAATATAGCCGGGTGTGGTGGCGCAGGCTTGTAATCCCAGTATTTGGGAGGCTGAGACTGGATGATCACAGTTTCAGAAACAGCCTCAGCTATTTAGAAACTTTTTTTTTTTGATACTGGGGATTGAACCCAGAGACATTCTACTTCCAAGCTATATCCCCAGCCCTATTTTATTCTTTATTTTGAAACAGAGTCTCACTAAGTTGCTGAGGGCCTCACTAAGTTGCTGTGGCTGTTTTCGAACCTGCGATCCTCCTGTCTCAGCCTCTCAAGTACTGGGATTACAAGCGTGTGCCCACCACGCCTGGCCAGCCTCAGCTATTTAGTACGGCCTCCGCAACCTAGTGAGACCCTTTTTCAAATTAATGAATAAAAAATAGGGCTGAAGCCGGGCGTGGTGGCGCACGCTTGTAATCCCAGTACTATGGGAGGCGGAGACCGGAGGATCCGGGTTGGCAGCCAGCCTCAGCTCTCTCTCTCTCCCTCTCTCTCTCTCCCTCCCTCTCTCTCTCTCTCTCTCTCTCTCTACTTAGTGAGGCCCTCCACAACTTCGTGAGACCCGGTTTCAAAATAAAGTACAAAAAATAGGGCCGGGGTGTAGCGCAGAGGTAGAACGCCCCTGGGTTCAATCCCTGTTACCACAAAAAAAAAGACTGTCATTTTTTTTTTTTCTGATTAGCCCAAGCTAATTAAAGTAATCGTACTGTGTTGTCAAATAGATTATTCACACAAACTCAGTAGTGAGCTCTGAAATCCTTTGGCATAGTGAGTTCTAGGGTCATCTGTGTGATCCAGATTGTGGTTATACTGTGATTTTTCAAATGTTATTAAAATGAAAACATAAACTCAGAACTTGAATGTATCTGCAGGACTGTGGACCCCAACTAATCTAATTATTATTTTTATTTTATTTTATTTTATTTTATTTTATTTTATTTTATTTTTGTGGTACTGGGGATTGAACCCAGGGGCATTCTACGTCCAAGCTACACCCCCAGCCCTATTTTTTTTTGTGTGTGTGGTACCGGGGATTGAACGCAGGGGCGTTCTCCCTCCGCGCTACACCCCCGGCCCTTTTTTTTTTATACTTTATGTTGATACCGGGTCTCACGAAGTTGCGGAGGGCCTCACTAAGGAGAGAGAGAGAGAGAGGCAGAGAGAGAGACAGAGAGAGAGCTGAGGCTGGCCGCGAACCCTGATCCTCCAGTCTCCGCCTCCCAAAGTACTGGGATTACAAGCGTGCGCCACCATGCCCGGCTTCCCAGCCCTATTTTTAATTCTTTTTTTTTTTTTTTTTTTGCAGTGCTGGGGATTGATCCCAGGGGCATTCTACCTCCAAGATACACCTTCAGCCCTATTTTTTATTCTTTATTTTGAAACTGGGATTATAAGCATGCAATACCACGCCTGGCTAATTATTTTGAAACAGGGCTGGCCATGATCCTGTGATCCTCCTGTCTCATCTTTCCAAGTACTGTGATTACAAGAGTGCGCTACCACACCCAGCTTATTTTTATTTTGAGTTGTTGGTTTGTGCTGTAGTTTGCTAGACTCTGGCAGTGCACAGTCAACATAGTAAACATATTTATCACCCCTGAAAGTTTACTTTGTGCCCCTTTCTAATTTCTCCCTCTTTCTTCTTCTTATCCCACCTTCACTTCTGTGCTATTACTCCCAGAGAACCAAAGACCTATTTTCTATCACTGTAGATTATTTTGCATTTTCTAGAATTTTATATAAATGGAATCATGTAGCATATACTTTTTTGATCTGGCTTTTATTTTTACTCAGCATAATTATTTTGGCATTCATATATTTTGGCTATATCAGTAGTTCATTCCTTTTTACCACTAAGTAGTAGTCTGTGATACAGATACACTACAGTTTGTTTATCCTTTCATATGTTGATAGATATTTGGGTAGTTTCTAGTTTGGGACTATTAAAGATAAAGCTGCTATGAACATTTGTGTACAAGAACTTTTGTGGACATAGGCTTTCATTTCTTTGGGTAAGCACCTAGGAATGGAATGGCCAATGGCTATGTCATATGTCATATGGTAGGTATATTTAACTCCTTTTTGTTTGTCTTTTTTTTTTTTTTTTTCTGCGGTACCGGGGATTGAACCCAGGGGCATTCTACCTCTGAGCTACACCCTCAGCCCTATTTTATTTTTATTTGAAATAGGGTCTTGCTAGGTTGATGAGAGTCTCACTATTTATGAGACTGTCCTTGAACCTGCAATCCTCCTGTCTCAAACTCCCAAGTACTGGGATTACAAGTGTGTTCCACCATGCCCGGCAAACCCAGAGCTTTCCGTGTGCTCAGCAATCGATCTACTACAGAGTCACATCCCTGTCCCTTTTAAATTTTTATTTTATTTTGTGGCACTGGGGATTGAACCCAGGTGCATTCTACCTCTGAGATACACCCCCAGCCCTATTTTATTTTGAAACAAGGTCTCAGTAAGTTGTGGAGAGCCTTGCTTAGTTGATGAGGCTGGCCATGAACCTGTGACCCTCCTGTCTCAGCTCCCAAGTACTGGGATTACAAGCGTGTGCCACCATGCCAGCTAAAATTTTAATTTTGAGTAGAGTCTCACTAAGTTACACAGGCTGGCCTCAAACTTATAATCCTTCCTCCCTTAGCCTGTTATGTAGCTGGCATTACAGGCTTGTGCACCACACCCAGCTATATTTAACTTTAACGATAGTGCCAGACTGTTTTCTATAGTGGTTATACCATTTTATATTTCAATCAAAAGTGTATTCTGTAATCTTATGAAAACTTGGTATGGTTGGACTTTTGGGGGGGAAGAGGGTGTCAGTCTTTTAAACTTAAGCTAATTTAGTGAGTATGTAATAGTATCTTATGGTAGTTTTTTTTTTTTTTGCGGTACTGGGAATTGAACCTGGGGCGTTCTACCTCCGAGCTACACCCCCAGCCCTATTTTTTATCCTTTATTTTGAAACCAGGTCTCATGAAGTTGTGGAGGGCCTCACTAAGTAGCTGAGGCTGGCCGCGAACCCAGATTCTCCGGTCTCCGCCTCCCAAGCACTGGAATTACAAGCGTGCGCCACCATGCCTGGCCCATCTTATGGTAGTTTTAATTTTAGTTTACACACACACACACACACACACACACACACGTGTGTGTGTGTGGGGGGCACCGGGGATTGACCCCAGGGGTGCTCTACCTCTGAGGCACACTCCCAGCCCTTTTTATTACTTTTTTTAATCTTTTTTTTTTTTGAGGTACTGGGAATTGAACCCAGGGGCATTCTACCTCTAAGCTACATCCCCAGCCCTATTTTATTTTATTCTTTATTTTGAAACAGGGTCTCACTATGTTGCAGAATGCCTCACTAAGTAGCTGAGGCTGGCCGCAAACCCGAATCCTCTGGTCTCACCCTCCCAAGTACTGGGATTACAAGCATGCACCACCACACCCGGCTTTTTTAATCTTGAGACAGGGTCTTGCTAAATTACTGCATGCTGACCTTGAACCTGTTATCCTTCAGTGTCAGACTCCCAAATGCTAGACTCACAGGTGTCTGCCACCATGCCTGGCTTAATTTTTTTTTTCCATTCTGGGGATCAAACCCAGCACATGATAGGCAAGCACTCTATCACTTAGCCACATCCCTAACCCTTTTTATGTAAAATATTTTTATATAGGACAATTACTTGACTGTATTATAGGGCAGTGAAAATGCTTAATTTGTTATAACAGTAATTGGTGCTGTTACACATGTCAAGAAACAAACTTATTAAAGTGCTTTTTTTGTGTGTGGTACTGGGGATTGAACCCAGTAACATTCTACCTCTGAGCTATATCCCTAGCCCTATTTTTTATTTTGAAACAGGGTCTTGCTAAGTTGCGGAGGGCCTCACTAAGTAGCTGAGGTTGGCCGCGAACCTGCGATCCTCCTGTCTCATCCTCCCCAGTACTGGGATTACAAGCATGCACCACCATGCCTGGCTAAAGTGCAATATTTATTTATTTATTTTGGTACTGGGGATTGAACCTCCAAGTTACACCACCAGCCCTATTTTTTTTATTTCTTATTTGGAAATAGGGTCTCACTAGTTTGCTGAGAGCCTTGCTAAGTTGCTGAGGCTGGCTTTGAACCTGTGATCCTCCTATCTCAGCTTCCCAAGTACTGGGATTACAGGCATGTGTTACCACGCCTATCTTATAGTGCAATATTTTTTACCATCTCATCTCTTTCTTCTTAGGAAAATCTTCTGTCTTGTTTTGCTTAGCTATTGAACTGTTATGCCCAACCAAAATGGGCAAAAACATAAATGTGAAGAAGCCCAAAGAAGGCTTTAGATGACTTACTGTGAGAAAGTGCATTGTGCTACTCTGAGAAAAACTGAAAGATCTGGTGTGAGGAGAGAAAGGGTGACTTAACTAGGAACTGTGGAGGGAATAGGAAGTACCTTGTTAACTCTTAAGAGGTCTGAGACTAGGACAAGAGACTTTTAGAATTTATTACAAATGCTTTGTTATGTAATTTCTACCTAATTGCTTCTCTGAAGTGTTTTAGTCACTGGTTTTCATGGCTCTTTGAAGTTTGAGTTTGTTTCTTTTGGCTGTGATTTCATGCTGAGCCTGGCTTGATTTATTACTGTTATAGCTATAGTTTTTTAATATGTGGAGGTTTAATATTTTAAATTTTGATTATTTGCAAACAACCCAGTGGTTCATGATTTGCGTAATTGGAAATGTAATTTACTAACTCTGATAACAGTATTCAGCAGTGACTCACTTGTCTATTGAGTGAATTAAATTATATGCAAGTATGTCTATCTCTGTTAAGAGAGTTACACAGCAATTCTCACAAGTTATAAGAAGAAAAGAAAAAACCAGAACAACAGCACCTTCGTTTTTGTGTGAAATATCCATTGAGTATGAGAGCCATATTTAATGCTTGTTGGAAAGGTGGTCCCATTGTGGTGTGAGGATATGCACAGGACACAAGGGCTCTCAATAAAAACTGACAGGATGGGGGAGGCGGGGGGGCACTAAGAGCTGTGTGCATGTATGTTAACATCAAATAGATATTCATTGCGATGTAGACTCCAATGCACCAATAAAAGCACGTTAAAAAAAAAAACAAAAAAACTGACAGGAGAGATTCAGGAGGAGCCTACAAAGACATTTCTGTATTTGTAGTTCTGGGAATTTTCAAAGGTTTCTAGATAGATAGGTAAAAGACTACTGTAAAAGTTAATTCTCAGTGTTGATTGAAAAGAATATTAAGTAGATATCAGAAGATACGCATTATGCCGGTCATGGTGGTGCACACCTGTAATCCCAGTACTTGGAAGACTGAGACAGGAAGATCGCAGGTTCAAAACCCGCCTCAGAGCTAGGCGTGGTGGTGCACACTTGTGATCCCAGTACTTGGGAGGCTGAGACTGGAGGATCAGGGTTTGTGGCCAGCCTCAGCTACTTAGTGAGGCCTCCGTAACTTAGTGAGACCCTGTTTCAAAATAAATAAAGAATAAAAAAATAGGGCTGGGGGTGTAGCTCAGAGGTAGAATGCCCCTGGGTTCAATCCCCAATACTGCAAAAAAAAAAAAAAAGAAACAAAACAAAACCAGCCTCGGTAACTTAGTGAGGCTCTCAGCAACCTAATGAGACCCTGTTTCCAAATAAGAAAATCAGACTAGGTGGGTGTGGTGGTGCATGCTTGTAATCCCAGTACTTGGGAGGCTGAGACAAGAGGATTGCAGGTTCGCAGCCAGCTTCAGCTACTTAGTGAAGCCCTCTGTAACTTAGTGAGACCCTGTTTCAAAATAAAGAATAAAAAATAGTGCTGGGGGCGAGGCTAGGAGGTAGAATGTGTCTGGGTTCAATCCTCAATACAAAAAACAAACAAACAAAAAAAACAGAAAAAAAGAAATAAAAAGGGCTGAGGGTGTAGCTCAGAGGAATGGCCCTGAGTTCAATCCCCAGTACCACACACACGCAAAAAGAAGATATGCATTCTAATCCCATTTATGCTACCTGCTAGCTATATGACCTTGATTAAGTCACAGTGTGTCTCTGAGCTTCATATTCCTTCTGGAAAGGGGGTAGAACTTTGGATCTGCCAGACTAATTATGTAATACAGATTGTGCTCTGGAGAGGCTAGCCATCTGGTTTAGGGAAGGGAGAGTGGGGCTGAAATGCAGGCTCCTCTATACCACCAGCAGTGTGCCTTAGCTTGGGGCCACGTTGCCCAGAGCAGGCATGCCTTGTACAGTTCTCACTGAGGCCCATCTGTTCAAGTAAAGCATGGCAGCACTGCACTTTCTAGGGTGGGAGATGGGGATGGGAAGTGGTTTGCTCAAAGAAGCTCTATAGGCAATGGTGGGTCTGTCTATTCTTACCTCACAGGATTGTTATGGAGAGCAATGAGATGTGTGTAAACGTGCTTTGAAAAGTATAGTGTTACACAAATATAATGTTTTGCTTTTGCTGTTCATCTGTGGTTTATTTTAGGGTAGATACAACAAGAATTGAATACTCCATTCCTTTAAGAGAAAACTGGGCACTACCATATTTTGCATGCCAAGTTGCTGCACTTACAGGCTATTTAAAAAGCAAATCAAATACTTATGCAGAGGTAAGACATAAATCTGTTTTCTCCATCACAGTTCATTCTAATGTATTGCAAATGTGGTACATAATTTTAAAGCTACTCATATCAAGTTATGCTCAGTGAAGTAAAGCCTAGTTACTACATAAGAAAGGATATAGTTAGGTAGTTTTTATATAATGTTATTCTGTAATCTGACTGACAGAGATATTATAGTGTCTTAATGCAGTTATTTAACAAACACATGAAAAATATCTTATTTTGAAAATTAATCTATCCCACTGTTATTTTACCATTTCTCTTACCTTTGGAGTATTGATGGACTTCAGCCATCATAATTGGAAGAAATATTAGAAGTCGGGCGTGTTGGCACACACCTCTAATTCCATTACTTGAGAGGCTGAGACAGGAGGATCGCAGCTTCAAGGACAGCCTCAGCAACTTAGTGAGACTCTCAGCAACTTAGTGAGACCGTCTCTCAAAACAAAAATAAAATAGGGCTGAGGGTGTAGCTTAGAGGTAGAATGCCCCTTGGTTCAATCCACAGTACCACACACACACACACACAAAAGAAAGAATATTAATGAAGATAACAAAGAGTGACTGCAGGTGACAGCATTGTTAACTTTGAAAGTAGTACTGGTAGGGCGTGGTGGCGCATACCTGTAATCCCAGTACCTGGGAGACTGAGACAAGAGGATTGCAGGTTCGAAGACAGCCTCAGCAAGTAGTGAGACTCTCATCAACCTCGTGAGACCCTGTTTCCAAATCAGAAATAAAATCGGGCTGTGGGTATAGCATGGAGGTAGAAGACCCCTCAGTTCCACCCCCAGTACCACAAAAAAAAAAAAAGAGAGAAAAAGAAAGTAGTACTGAATATTCTGTTTTCTTGCATGTTTTCTATGACTGAGGTGAAAGTTTCAGGAGACTGTCCTAGATAGTTTTGATTTTTTTTGTGTGTGTGGTACTAGGGATGGAACCCAGGGGCATTCTACCTCCAAGCTACACCCTCAGCCCTATTTTTTATTCCTTATTTTTGAAGCAGGGTCTCATTAAGTTGCAGAGGGCCTAAGTAGCTAAGGCTGGCCGTGAACCTGTGATCCTCCAGTTTCAGCCTCCCAAGTACTGGGATTACAAGCGTGCGCCACCACGCCCAGCTGGGATTGCAGGTTTGAAGCCAGTCTCAGCAATTTTTCAAGACCCTGTTTCAAAATAAAAAGTAAAACAGGGCCAGTGTGGTAGCACATGCCTGTAATCATAGTACTTGGTAGGCTGAGACAGGAGGATTGCAGGTTTGAAGCCAGCCTCAGTAATTAAGCGAGGCTCTCGACAATCTAGCAAGACCGTTTCCAAATTAATTTAGACAGGATGGGGGACTTGGGGTGTAACTTAAAGGTAGAATGCTCCTAGGTAGAATGCCCCAGTAGCACATACACACACACACACACACACACACACACACACACACACACACACGAAATCTTTGAAAAGTTACTGTTCTTTTCTCTTTTCAGTGGTGACAAGTGTCTTGAGCATAGCAAATTTTGTTATATTTTTTCTTTTTTCTGGTACTGGGGATTGAACCCAGAGGCATTCTACCTCCAAGCTACACCCCAGCCCTATTTTATTTTTATTTTGAAACAGGGTCTCATTAGGTTGATGGGTCTCACTACTTGCTGAGGCTGTCCTCGAACCTGTGATCCTCCTCTCTCAGCCTCCCAAGTACTGGGATTACAGGCCTGTGCCACCACGCCTGGCTGCAAACTTTGTTATTTAATTTCTTTTTTTGTGTGTGTGTCTGTGGTATTGGGGGTGGAACCCAGGGGCCTTCTACCTCCAGGCTATACCCACAGCCCAATTTTATTTCTTATTTGGAAACAGAGTCTCGCTAGGTAGATGAGAGTCTCACTACTTACTGAGGCTGTCTTTGAACCTGCAATCCTCCAGTCTCAGCCTCCCAGGTACTGGGATTACAGGCATGCGCTACCATACCTGTCCCTGTTATTTAATTTCTATAACTAATGTTTTCTTGTATATGTTAAATAACATGATCACATTGCAGATTTGTAATTTTTCTTTATTGTGTTTGTATAAAGAACTTTCTGAGCAAGAATATTTTATACTCTAGTCACAGAGTCTGTGCTTCTTTTCCTGTAGATTTGTGTGGCTTTCAGGGAAGACTAGTTCTTTAATTTTTGAATAAAAGAGTTTACTACAAAGCCGGGCGTGGTGGTGCATGCTTCTAATCCCAGCACTTGGGAGGCTGAGATAGGACGATTGCAGGTTCAAAGCCAGACTCAGAAATTTAGCAAGACTCTCAGCAACCTAGTGAGACCCTGTTTCCAAATAAGAAATAAAATTGGAGCCGGGCGTGGTGGCGCACACTTGTAATCCCAGTACTTGGGAGGCAGAGACCGGAGGGTCTGGGTTCGCGGCCAGCCTCAGCTACTTAGTGAGGCCTCCGCAACTTTGTGAGACCCAGTTTCAAATTAAAGTATTAAGCCGGGCGTGGTGGCGCACGCTTGTAATCCCAGTACTTTGGGAGGCGGAGACTGGAGGATCCGGGTTCACGGCCAGCCTCAGTTCTCTCTCTCTCTCTCTCTCTCTACCTAGTGAGGCTCTCCGCAACTTCATGAGACCCAGTTTCAAAATAAAGTATAAAAAATAGGGCCGGGGGTGTAGCGCGGAGGTAGAACGCCCCTGGGTACCGCAAAAACAAACAAACAAACAAAAAAACAAACCAAAACAAAAAAAAACAAAATAAAGTATTAAAAATAGGGCCGGGGATGTAGCTCAGAGGTAGAACGCCCCTGGGTTCAATCCCTGGTACCACACACACACAAAAAAAAGAAATAAAATTGGGCTGGGGGTGTAGCTTGGAGGTAGAATGCCTCTGGGTTCAATCCCCAGTACCAAAAAAAAAAAAGAAAAATAGAGTTTAGTACAGCCAGGTATGGAGTGTGCACCTGTAATCCCAGTTCTTAGGAGGCTGAGACAGGAGGATCACAGGTTCAAGGCCAGCCTCAGAAATTTAGCAAGACCCTGTTTCAAAAATAAAATAGGAAACGGGCGTGGTGGCGCACGCTTGTAATCGCAGTACTTGGGAGGCTGAGACCGGAGGGTCTTTTTTTTTTTTTTTGCGGTACTGGGGATTGAACGCAGGGGCGTTCTACCTCCGTGCTACGCCCCCAACCCTATTTTTTATACTTTATTTTGAAAGTTGCAGAGGGCCTCGCTAAGGAGAGAGACAGAGAGAGAGAGAGAGAGAGCAAGAGAGCTGAGGCTGGCCTCGAACCCGGATCCTCCGGTCTCCGCCTCCCAAAGTACTAGGATTACAAGTGTGCGCCACCACACCCAGCCGGAGGGTCTTATTTTGCGGCCAGCCTCAGCTCCTTAGTGAGGCCTCCGCAACTTAGTGAGACCCTGTTTCAAAATAAAGAACAAAAAATAGGGCTGGGGGTGTAGGTTGAAGGTAGAATGCCCCTGGGTTTAATCCCCAGTACCGCAAAAAATAAATGAATAAATAAATAAATAAAATAAAATAGGGTGGCCAGGCGTGGTGGCGCACACTTGTAATCCCAGTACTTTGGGAGGCGGAGACCGGAGGATCCGGGTTCAAGGCCAGCCTCAGCTCTCTCTCTCTCTCTCTCTCTTTCCCCCGTCTCTGTCTCTCTCTTTACTTAGTGAGGCCCTCCGCAACTTCCGTGAGACCCAGTTTCAAAATAAAGTATAAAAAATAGGGCCGGGGGTGTAGTGCGGAGATAGAACGCCCCTGGGTTCAATCCCCGGTACCGCAAAAAAATAAAAAATAAATAAATAAATAAATAAAATAAAATAAAATAAAATAAAATAAAATAGGGCTGGGTGTGTAGCTCAGAGGTAGA
>PVJS01056125.1:0-12447 GCA_004027185.1 Glis glis | reverse complement strand
TGCAAATCAAAACTACTCTAAGATTTCATCTGACCCCAATTAGAATGGCAAGCATTAAGAAGTCAAACAACAACAAATGTTGGCGAGGATGTGGGGAAATTGGGACTCTTCTACACTGTTGGTGGGATTGCAAACTAATTCAACCACTGTGGAGATCAGTGTGGAGATTCCTCAGAAAACTGGGAATGGATCCACCATAGTGAGAGCCTTTTTCAGGTTTATATTTGTTTCCCTAAATTGTATTATAACCATCTTTAAGCAAAGATAATTAAAGGTGTTTGGACACTTGACATTTCAAATCATGCCACTCTGATTAAAGATTGGGTGTTATTAATAATATATATACATAAAGCCAAATTTAAATAGGAATTTGTTTATGTAATTCAAATAGAGATCTGTTTGTGTCATCAAATATTATCACAACTATTATACAAACTGGATTTGTTTTGTCCCTAATAGTTTTGTTTTATGTTTTTCTTGTATATCTTTGTGATTGTTGTCTGTTAAGCTTCCAGATCTGGGATAACCCTTATTCAGCCCAATTAACTATTAATGTAACTATAGGAAAAAAACCCATAACTATAAAGATTAATACATGTCAAATCCTGTGTCTCTGCCCAGAACCAACCTGAGCGATAAAGCAAAATAATCCAAAGCAAGTATCTTGCTCTAGTTGGGGCAAGTCCCAAGGGACCACCCACCATGCAGGGTGGAGGGTAGACAGCCCCACCATTTAGAGCTGTTCTAATTCAAAGGGGATTAAAAAAAATAACCAGGCCTGGAGGGGTTTCCCTTGACACCTGTGTTAATTTACAGTATAATCCACTCTTGCTAATTCGCAAGCCAGAAAAGTCAGCCCTTTTCATTAAACACAGGTCTGGCTTCCAGGCAGATATGTCAGGACATAATCCCATGGGGAGGCTTGCTGTTAGATTAGTTAATAATCCAACCTCAATAATGTTAACCCCTCAACCTGGAACACTATAATGGAAATAAAGAATTTACACCAGATAATAAAAATTAAGACAAGATATGGGAAAACAAATGCCTGGTCTAAATGAATTAAAAATTCTGTCAACAACCTTAAACAATGGTGACCATTACATTTGTGTGACAGGTCAGGCAGGTCAAAAACTCAGGTGGTACCATTTCCACTCAGAGGGACCTCAGACTCTACAGGCATGAGATGTATGATAGCCCTCTATCAGGACAATCTAGCACAGGGCAATGAGTCTTGTAAGACCCTATCCCAGTGGCTCAGGGTCCAAAGCAAGAGCCCATCCTAAAACTGTCAGGCCTCCAGTCCCAAATACTAACTATACCTCGTGCCTTTCAAGGTGGGAGAGACAGTCAGTGTTCTTGGGAAATGTTACAGGCTGCAGTGAATGCTGGTCCTTTGAGGAGCTAAATAATCAATCCACGCTGGTGGTAGCCTGAACAAATGTCTGGTGGTACTGTGGAGGACCACTACTCAAGAGTTTACCTGCCAATTGGAGTGAAATTTGCACTCTAGTACGATTGGCAATTTCTTTCAATCTGGCATTTCAAACCCAAAGCAAGGCACCCTCTACTGGGTCATTAGATCCTCGCATATATGTAAATTCAACCAGGATTTCAAAGGGTGGTCCCAATAAATTTGAGGCTAAAATCCAGGTAGCTACATGGTTTACACTAATATTATTTTAATGGTCCACCATTAATAAAAAATAGATTGGGTAAACAATATATATATTACAATCAACAGAGTGTCATCAACCGCACCTTAGATATCATATGGAAAATAGTTAAACAGTTGATGCTATTAATAAAATAACCTCTTGTTAAATACCTTCAAGAGCAAGAGTCGCCATATGTTAATAAAGTTTGAAGAAATGAGTAATAATGTATAATAAAAGAGGAGGGAATTGTGAGAAATAGATCTTTTCTTTCAAAGGAATGGCTTGACTTGGGCACCATGTTGTAAAGCTGCCATTTGTGTAACTGTATTTATGTACCTGTGCTTGTATTTTTGTAGATAGCATTTCCTAAAAATTGTGAGTGCCAACCCCTCCCCTGGCATCCCCTTCAGCCAGTGGTGTAAAGATTGTGAGGCTGTGTTTCCACCAATAGAAACACAGCACAGCAGCGTGGCACTAAAGATAAAACACCCAGTAATTTCCTCCATGTTGTTCTTGTATGCCAGACCTTCTTGGTGACAGGAACCCTTTCTGCAAAAAGTAAAATTCACCTTGCCAAGCTGCTTTTCAATTATGTGTCTTTTGTAATGACTCCATAAAAATTTACTTCTAACACTTAAGAAGTAAATTATTGCCTGGCGTGGTGGCGCATGCTTGTAATCCCAGTACTTGGGAGGCGGAGACCGGAGGATCCGAGTTCGTGGCTAGCCTCAGCTACTTAGTGAGGCCTCCACAACTTCGTGAGACCTGGTTTCAAAATAAAGTATAAAAAATAGGGCCGGGGGTGTAGCTCGGAGGTAAAACACCCTGGGTTCAATCCCCGGCATTGCCAAAAAATAAAAAAAAAAGAAGTAAATTATTCAAGGAAGAAAGAAATGAACTAAAAAAAAAGAAGGATGGAAAAATTAGGACAAGAAATAAGCACAAAATGGGAAGAACAAAGGTATAACAAAAGAAACGGTTGGTTCCATTCTGATGGCCATTTGTCTCTATTGAGGTCTCTAGCTGGTTTCAAGAGTATTAAGAGAAAAAAGTCAGAGAGAAAAAGAAAACAGTAATAAAATCAGTGCCATGGAAATTAAAGGTGTAATCAGGCAACAGGGATATAGGATGAAGTCATAGATCTTAAAGAAAACATTGTTAGTACAATAACAAGAAGAAACCATTTTAATTCTCATTCTCATTTATTTTTTCAATAAATATGTATGGAGACTCTAGCTTGTGCTAGACACTTGCCTTAATGCAAAATTTCAGAGGGCTGAGAAAGAAACTTTTGAATAGGAAGTGAACCTTTAATCTGGGAACAAAAGAAGAAAAAGACCAAATGACTGTTGATAATAAAATAATTATTTGCTTTGACTTTTCGTTCTAATATATTCTGCTCTGCCGCAAGCTATTTACTATTACTACATCTGAGTCTGCAAAGTGCAGATTTTTAAAAGGCTACATACCAAAATTATTGGTCAAATTTATCCTTTTTAAAAACCTCAACTTCTAGTATTAGGAATTTATTTAGTTTTTTAAATTTGATGAGAATAAGATGTTCCTATATACTTAAAATATTGGTGTTTTACAGTATTCTCAATGTATACTTGAAGTGTCCATAATATTGAATCATAGGTAGATTTTGCTTGATCTTTGAATTTTCAAATTAAAAGGTATCCCTGATTATAGTCAAAATAACCAAATTCAAAGATAGGGCCAATTATGTTTGAGAGAAAAATGTACACTATTAACATTTTTAAATTAACATAACAGCGTGATATGGTGGTGCACACTTGTAATCCCAGTACTTGGGAGGCTGAGGCAGGAGAATTGCAGGTTCGCAGCCAGCCTCAGCTATTTAGTGAGGTCCTCCACAACTTAGTGAGACCCTGTTTCAAAATAAAGAATAAAAAATAGGGCTGGGTGTGTAGCTCAGAAGTAGAATGCTCCTGGGTTCAATCCCCAGTACTGCAAAAAAAAATCCCCCCCAAAAATTAACATAACAATACATGTTATTCATTGTGTATGGTAAAAGCTGAGGCTCTCCATCTTTGAGGACATGAATACATTAAAGGATATGAACTTGGAAAAGTAGGCATACACACCCATACATTCAGCCATAAGACAAAAACTCATCAGCAATAAGTATTACACTTTGATCTCAACAGAATGGTCATTACAAAATGGTCACTGCATTTTGTAAAAAAACTGGATACAGGCAATAGTTGCTTAATTTCTAGCTTAAAACAGTTTGGCCCAGGCAATTGAAAGGAATAATTCACTTCTGGATCAAAAGTAACAACTTTATTTTATGGTAATTTGTCTTCCTAAAGAAATGATTGATATGAACATACTGCCTTTCAAAGAGTAGTGCAAAAATATGCCAACCTCACTATACTACATTTTAATTAGTAAATTGTATCATTTTATAATATTAGTAAAAAGAAAAGGTAAAAATGAACCTTTAAACAAAAATAAACTGTCACCCTTTTAAAAAGTACAATTCTATCATAAAACTTTCTTCAGCATCACAGAAACACTTCCTAAAACCAGAAACTTAGTAGAACGTGAGTTAAGCTAAAGATATCGATTTGATAAAAGTGTCGCTAAAAATAATTTCTTTAAAAATTTTAACTTTGTAGTTAAAAATTAATTAGAAAGATCACTAATTTACATAAAAACTGGCTTATTATCATGCCGGCTGCTGAAAAATTTGTGAAACAAGTTTCAGGTTGGCAAGCAGAACTGCAGGCTGTCTTAGAAGTAAAAAATATCTGCAGGCATGAAAGATGGCTACACAATGAGAGAAATACAAACCCATGTTTTGGGTTTCTTAGGGTTTTTTCTTGTGGATGATTTTCATTCTCAATGGGACCGGAAAGTTCTAAGAGAATGTTACCTGACAGAGGTGGATGTCCTGCCTGCCTTCCATGCAAAGCTGTCATTGCAGATA
Source organism: Glis glis (assembly GCA_004027185.1). NCBI lineage: Eukaryota > Metazoa > Chordata > Mammalia > Rodentia > Gliridae > Glis > Glis glis. The sequence goes on along the minus strand of PVJS01056125.1, from coordinate 7,833 downwards.
AGGACCCAGGATTATGTAAACTTAATGAATTGGCCTGCTTCCAAATGTAAATGTGCACTAAACACTTGTCTATAATAAACTGGGAGTGATGGGTCTTTCAGATTTTATTTTGAAGTCTATCTATACTTTATTTCTGAAAGAGTTAAGTTTTAAAACATCTCCATGTGATTCCACTTGAATTATTTCCTATTTGATTGTAAAATAGTCAAAAACTAACATATTTCTCTACAATACAGGTTTCTTAGGTTTTTTTTTTTCTTTTGAATTGTTGACAGGCCACAAAAAAAAAAAAAAAACCCACAACAAGTCCCCAGAAAAATGCTTCTAATTTTTTTTTTTTTTTTGTGGTACTGGGGATTGAACCCAGGGGCATTCTACTTCTGAGCTACACCCCCAGCCCTATTTTTTATCCTTAATTTTGAAACAGGATCTCACTAAGTTGCAGAAAGGGCCTCACTAAGGAGCTAAGTCTGGCCGCAAACCCGGATCATCTGGTCTCAGCCTCCCAAATACTGGGATTACAAGTGTGCGCCACCACACCCACCTTAATGTAGTTTTGTATAATGCTATTATATGTTCTGTGGAATCTAGTAAAGGTGAATCTTTTTAGGAGAAACATTATAATGGTATCTAGTGGACTCAGATTTTGAAAGAACAGATGCTTCAAAAGCAAATTTTTTTTTTTTGCGGTATCGGGGATTGAACACGGGGGCGTTCTACCTCCGCGCTACACCCCCGGCCCTATTTTTTATACTTTATTTTGAAACTGGGTCTCACGAAGTTGCGGAGGGCCTCGCTAAGGAGAGAGAGAGAGAGAGAGAGAGAGAGAGAGAGAGACAGGGAGAGAGAGAGAGAGAGAGAGAGAGAGCGAGCTGAGGCTGTCCGCGAACCTGGATCCTCCGGTCTCTGCCTCCCAAAGTACTGGGATTACAAGCGTGCGCCACCACGCCCAGCTTGCTTCAAAAGCATTTTTAAACCAAATTCTTTTTTTTTCTTTTTGCGGTACCAGGGATTGAACGCAGGGGCGTTCTACCTCCGCGCTACACCCCCGGCCCTATTTTTTATACTTTATTTTGAAATCAGGTCTCACGAAGTTGCGGAGGGCCTCACTAAGGAGAGAGAGAGAGAGAGCTGAGGCTGGCCGAGAACCCGGATCCTCCGGTCTCCGCCTCCCAAAGTACTGGGATTACAAGCGTGCGCCACCATGTCCGGCTTATACATTATTTTTTGAAACCGGGTCTCATGAAGTTGCGGAGGTAAACCGAATTCTTTTATTACGTGAAGTTCTATAAAAAGGTATCATTAATCATTTTGTTCAATATCCTGATTATCACCAATTTATCATGTATAGTTACTCATGTTGTACTTATTACTTTTAACTAGAAAAACTGCAGTTTCAATCACATTGAAATGTAAATATCAATTTAAAGGTTCATGTAGGCTGAGCCTATATAGGCAACATGTGGTTATCCAATAATGCAAGCAAGACCCTTTCCTTCTCTATTGACTGTACATGTTCTCTAGTTTCTTGGATGAGTTACTTTCACTTATATTATGAACTTTCAATCAAAATAATGAAAAATTAAAATTATGGTAATATAATTAAGTAAATTTGCACCAAATAAATGCAAATCACAATTTTTGTCAATATTTTTACTTTTAAGTAAAAATATATTTTCCCAGATCAAGATTAAACTGCATATGGCCATCTATAGAAGGTAAAAATAGGGCCCATATTATCAATTTATGTTAGATTTGGGAGTTATATATTTGGCTTATTCTTAACTATGTAGCTTAAATTTATAGAGGTTATTGGTCATTCCTGTTCATTTTGTGGTAAGGTTAACATAAACTTTAAAAACTGTAAGACCAAAGGTAATTATATTTATTACACTATCTTTTGTGTCTTTATGCAAAGAACTAAATGCAAGCATACTGTGCTAATTGTCCACAAGACAATTGTGGCATAAATTTATATCTCCTTCCTAGGAAGAATTTAGATTTACTAATCTTTCACTCTTTCCTCCCTTTTCTACCTTTCCTCTTTTGCTGGCAACGTCTCTTTCTTGATTACATGTTTTTGTCAAGAACACAGACTATTAAATTCTCTTGTCATAATAATGCTATAATTAGTGAAAGTATTTAGTGAGTTAACCTTTGTAATCATGGCATTTTATTAAAATAATCATGAATATCTAATTTAAAACACATGCCTAGCTATCACATAATTAATTTATCACAGAAGGCTTAATAAACAATACAGCTAAACAAAATTAGAAATTTTCAGAAAGATTTCTCAAAACATTTAATTTTAGAAACCCTAATCCAAGAATCCTTACTGAGTACCTTGTACAGCTAAGGCAAAGTGACACATAAGATGTACATCCTAAGGGTTGGGATGTAGCTCAGTGACAAAGGACTTGCCTTTCAAGTACACTACCCTGTGTTAAATCTCCAGTTCCAAAAAGACACACACCCACACGTGCACACACACACACACACACACACACACACACAAATGTGCATCCTGTGTCCAAACAACTTACCATCCTCACAGGAAACAACACAAATATACTTGAAAGGGACAATAAATGCAACATTTTGAGTTAATGTTTTAGCATTATATGGTAATTTTAATACTGATATCTACCTAAATTACTATAAGAACAAATTAAACAATTTATACCAAATTAAAATATTGACAAACCTTCAAAATATATCCAGAAACAGATGACTTCTCATCCCCTCTCTTTCCACTACCCAAGCATGAATACATCTTTCTCACCTGTATTTCTCCAATTGCCTCCTTACTGGTTGATCTGATTCTTCTCCTTTTGTCCCTCTACACTTCATTTATAATAGCTGTCAAAATAATATTTTTTAAATGGAAGTGTTATCCTGTCACACTTGTGCTTTAAAAACTAGAGTGACTTCCCATTTCAGAGGAATAGCAAATTCCACCAAGTGACCCACAAGGTCTTTCGTGATTCCCCCTCCATCCTTTAACACACTGTACAGGCTTTTGTGCCCTTCTGCCTTGCTCTAGCCACATTGGATTTCTTCCCATTCTTGAACACCCATGTACACTCCAAACTTTAGTAGAACATTTGCAAGGCTGTTCCTCTGCCTGAAAGACTCCTGCTCCAAACTCAAATGTTCATTTATCCTTCAACTCAGCTCAGTATCCTAGATAATTCTATTTGCTAGCCAAGCTCTCTGCCACTGAGCTACACCCTAAGCCTAAACCATTCTATTTTAAGTTGCATCCTCCTTAGCTCTGGAACTCTCAGTTCTCCTATTTTTCTATAGCACTTGTTGTATTCCTATGAACTATACTTTGCTATTTAATATGCTTACTGTATACATATCGCCCTTAATCCCATTAGGTGAAGAGTATTTTATTACTCACAGATATATTTCAAGTTGTAGAGTGATATAGGACTCACGAAGGTCACATAGTAAATATGTGGGGCAAATGAACAAATGATTTTATGAACAACTAGGAAATACCAGAAAATTTTCCTAAAAGGTTCAATTTCTATTAAAATTGAAACCACCTTCATTATTTTTGGATTTTTATTTTCATTATTCTTTCAGTTCTAATAATGTCCTTTTGCTAGAAAATCCAGAATAATGCCAACTCTATATAGAAAAGATATAAGTAAAAGGTAACAGAAAAAATATCAGTTAACATCTCTTCTTTACTATTGATCAAATAGAGAATTTCAAAATTAAAGTCTAATCATTTTTTCTATCTGGTATTCAACAGGAAATATCTTTTGTAATGCTACATCAGATAAATTGTTAGCCTGATCTTCTAGCAGGCAGATCAAAGCCTGGGTTTTGGGCCACTTTCAGAAAGAGGTGCCTTATGTAGGTTTGTGGAAGGAACAGACTGGATAGCTTCTCCTCTTTGAAGAGAACAGACCTCTGCCCACCTGTTTTGTTCCCATCCTCTGTTCATTTCATGCCAGCACGTTTTTATCCTGCCAGGACACACACCATGGATACATAAAAAAGCATATCACAATGCTAGGAAGGTAATTTTATATCTAATCTAATTGATCTTCATAAACATATTTAAAATTAAAAAGACATTGGTTCCTTGCTACTTATAAATCCAAAGTGGTGACACAGACCAGATGTCAAAGCAACAGAGGATTTGACACTGAGCGAAGAATTGCTACCTGGTCAATTTCTACTTTATTGATTGATTGATTGTGGTACTAGGGATTGAACCCAGAAGCATTCTACCTCTGAGCTACACCCCAGCCCTATTTTATTTTATTTGAAACAGGGTCTCACTAAGTTACAGAGGGCCTCATGAGGTTGCTGAGGCTGGCCGTGAACCTGTGATCCTCCTGCCTCAGCCTCCCAAGTACTGGGATTACAGGCATGCACCACCATGCCCAGCTTTACCTGGTCAATTTCTGAGCAAGCTTTTCATAAAAACACAAGACAGAAGCCGGGCGTGGTGGCGCACGCTTGTAATCCCAGTACCTGGGAGGTGGAGACCAGAGGATCCGGGTTCGCGGCCAGCCTCAGCTACTTAGTGAGGCCCTCCGCAACTTCGTGAGACCCGGTTTCAAAATAAAGTATAAAAAATAGGGCCGGGGGTGTAGCTCAGAGGTAGAACACCCCTGGGTTCAACCCCCGGTACCGCAAAAAAAAAAAAGACAAAAAACACAAGACAGGTGTTGGAGTCAACTGTTACACACTGGCAGCCAACTGGAACTTTTATTGATCATTGAGTCCTTAATGTGTTCAACATCTTGTGTCTCAGAGATATAGTAGGGTGTATAATAAGGTGAAAATATAACACATGGTCCTTTAGAAAAAGAAAAAATCGTAGGCTAGGAGCAAAGGGAAAGATAAAGCACAGTTAGAGTACAATATGGTAATTTTCTAGGCAGCCAAATGTAAGCAAACATTTCATAGAAGAAATAAAATGAAAAAATTTCCCTTCTAAAACGAAAAAGTCAATATTTGCTAAAAATTTAGCTCCATCAACTTCATATATTGAGCATTCTATGATTTTAATTGTGTCTTAACTTCTTTTCCTTAACATTACACATGAATATACATTTACAGACTAAGTCCTCTGTTCTGACAGGAAAATAACATTTCTGAAATATACATCTAACTATGTCTCTCTGTGTTTAAATTCTCCAATATCCTCTGTGTTCATCCATTCTCTATTGGTGTAACAGATTACCTGAGGACAAGTACTTTATAAAGAAAAGTGATTTATTTAGCTCACAGTTTTGAAAGTTGAAAGTACAAGATTGTGTGGTACCATTGGGGTCAGATACCCTTTGGCTGTCTCAAAACATGGTAGAGAAGTAGGAAAGAAAAAGGAAACAATCACATGGAGAGATAAGAAGCCAGAATCTTAAAGGGAGCCAGGCTTGCTCTATTATAACAATCCACTCTTGCAGAAACTAACTCATTCCATATGATCAGCCTCATATGATCACCCTCAGAGGTCAGCGCCTCCAATAACCAAATTACATTCATCTGCCACCCCATTAAAGTTTCTGCCATCTATTAATATTGCCACATTGGGGACCAAGTTTCCATCACATGAACCTTTGGGGGACACACTCAGATTAATCCAAACCATAGCACCCTCTTTTCTTGCCAGAGACCGCATGTTCTTTTACAACTTGAGCCTCAAACTTTACCTCTCACTTTCTGCCTCCACATCTTATGTTTCTAAAATGAACTCTCTCCCCTTTCTAATGACTCTGAACCTTTTTGATTCAACTTATACATTACTCAAAACACACCATGCTTTTTCATGTTTCTGAACCTTTGGTCATGCTGATTTCCATGCCTGTAATACCACTGTAACTTCCCCCAAAGTAATCTCTGTTTATCCTTTAAAAATTTCTATCTGAATTTTGTGAAGCCATTTCTGAGGTCACAGAGTCACTGCCTCCTACTTAATGTCCCTAGAACTACATTTAAAAAGTAATTTTTTGCATATAGATATCACTTTTTAAATGTTTACTGATTTCCCTGTTTCAACCTGCATGGAATACCTTAACACATTGAATTCTAAGTTTACAATTCAGTGAATATTTCAACAAAATTGACACAGGTATATTAAAATAGCTTGGGAATCATAATCTCAAGCTTATAATATTATTATGTGGGTTAATATTAAGTAATATTATTATATCACAATTGTTATAAGCATATTCTTCTGATTGTTACAATATAATAATATACTATATTATATATGATATAGTATATAATATACTATATTTCAATTTTTATAGGTGTTCCAGAACTGGGACAATGGGACAAAATGGTTAAGAATAAACTGCATAATATTCATTTGCACTTTCATTGTCTTACATAGTACTGATATATAGTGGTTGATCAAGAAATATTAATTGCAAGCCAGATGCAGTGGCACATGCCTGTAATCCCAGTACTTGGAAGGCTGACACAGGGAAGGATCACAGGTTTGAGGCCAGTGTGTGGTAACTTAGCAAGATCCTGTTTCAAAATAAAATATTAAAAGGAGTAGTTCAGTGGTAGAATGCCACTGGGTACAGTCCCTAAGTACCATAAAAATAAATAAATAAATAAATAAATAAGTATTAATTACAGTGTTAATTTGACCTCTTTATAATATTTTGTTAATTGTTGTTTTACAAATGGAAACTGTTTTAAGTATCCTCATTAACCATTTGTCTCTCAACATATAACTAGTTTTTCCAATTCTCCTAGCCTAAAAGACTTCAGAATTTTATGCTAGGCTCATAAAAAAAACTATATTAACACATTAAGCTTACTCTTTAAAACAATATGCCACAAAGAATGTGACTTCAGTTTAGTTAACTTATTGTCTAAGTTTATAACTTAGAAAACACATTATAGACAGCTGATTTCCATTATATCTTCATCTGAAACCACTTTTCCAAACAATCAACATTTATCTATCTTTCATTCACAACTCTGAATCAGAAAACTCTATATCTTGGTTTTAGATGAAGTGCTCTCTAACTTTCCCATGGAAAAAAAATACATTTTTCAAATAATGGTTTACTCAATGTGGCAAAAAAAATCTGTTACCCTAAAGATATATGTTAATCTTTCTATTCATACAGAAGAGAAGATATTAATTACCTGAATTGTGTATATTCTTATTATTTAAGGTGAGGAAGGAAATATAAGTAACTCAGTAATATTATAATAAAAGTTGATCTGGGCGCTCTCTATGTGGTAACACATTTCAGCATTTTACATTTCAGTTATCTCAGAGTCAACACATTAGTCCAGGTTTATGTATTTTGACTTTTTGAGAAATGGTGCCAATTTGGTTTCTAGAAATATTTGAACCATTTCTTAAAATTAGGGTACTTTTTCTGCTATTGTGAAGTGTTTTTATATTCATCAGATCATACCAGCAAAATTACAGAATTAAATAGAATCTTTATTTCTGGGCCAGAATGTTTCCTTAGTTATTATAATAATTTGTCTTGGGTAAAAATGGGGAGGATATGGTTTAAAATTTTTCTTTTTTTTTCTTTTTTATGGTACTGGAGATTGAACCCAGGGGCATTCTACCTCTGCACTACACCCCAGCCCTATTTTATTTTATTTTATTTATTTATTTATTTTTGCGGTACCGGGGATTGAACCCAGGGGCATTCTACCTCCGCGCTACACCCCTGGCCCTATTTTTTTATACTTTATTTTGAAACCGGGTCTCACGAAGTTGCAGAGGGCCTCACTAGGTAGAGAGAGAGATTGACAGGGAGAGAGAGAGAGAGAGAGAGAGAGAGCTGAGGCTGGCCGCGAACCCGGATCCTCCGGTCA
>PVJS01056124.1:0-12447 GCA_004027185.1 Glis glis | reverse complement strand
CGGTACTGGGGATTGAACCCAGGGGCCTTCTACCTCCGCGCTACACCCCCGGCCCTATGCTTTTTTTTTTATACTTTATTTTGAAACCGGGTCTCACGAAGTTGCGCAGGGCCTCACTAAGTAGAGAGAGAGAGCGAGAGAGAGCGAGAGAGAGCGCTGAGGCTGGCCGCGAACCCAGATCCTCCGGTCTCCGCCTCCCAAAGTACTGGGATTATACAAGCGTGCGCCACCACGCCCGGCTGCCAGTGTATGTTTTGACATGTTTTTCAAAAATTAACTGGCTCTAAGTGTGAGAATTTGTTTCCTTTTTTTTTTTGGCGGTACCGGGGATTGAACACAGGGGCATTCTACCTCCAGGCTACACCCCAGCCCTATTTTTTTTATTCTTTATTTTGAAACAGGATCCCACTAAGTTGCAGATGGCCTCACTAAGTAGCTGAGGCTGGCTGTGAACCTGGATCCTCCTGTCTCAGCCTCCCAAGTACTGGGATTACAAGCATGCACCACCACGCCCGGCTCTTGTTTCCTCTTTTTGTATTTGAAAATTTGTATCTTCTATTCCATTGGTCCATGTGTCTGTTTTTATGCCAAGGCCATGCTGTTTTTGTTACTATAGCTCTTTAGTATAATTTGAAATCAGGTATTGTGATACCTCCAGCATGGTTCTTATTGCTCAGGATTGCTTTGGTTATTCTTAGTCTTTGGTCCTACTATATGAATTTTAGGGCCATTTTTTTCTAGTTCTGTGAAGGATGACATTAGTATTTTGATCAGGATTGCACTGAATCTGTGGATTGCTTTTGGTAGTATGGCTGTTTTGACAATATTGATTCTGCCTATCCAAAAAATTTGGGAGATCTTTCCATCTTCTTTTTTTTTTTTTTTTTTTTGCGGTACCGGGGATTGAACCCAGGGGCGTTCTACCTCCACGCTACACCCCCGGCCCTATTTTTTTATACTTTATTTGGAACCGGGTCTCACGAAGTTGCGGAGGGCCTCACTAAGTAGAGAGAGAGAGAGAGAGAGAGAGAGAGAGAGCGCTGAGGCTGGCCGCGAACCCGGATCCTCCGGTCTCCGCCTCCCAAAGTACTGGGATTACAAGCGTGCACCACCACGCCCGGCGATCTTTCCATCTTCTAAGCTCTTCATCAATTTCTTTCTTGAGTGTTCTATAATTTTCATTATAGAAGTCTTTTGTTTCTTTGGTTTTATTTATTATTAAGGGTTTTATTTATTATTAAGTATTTTTGAGGCAATTGTGAATGAAATTATTTTCCAGATTTTTTTCAATGGATTCATAGTTGATATATAGAAAGGCTATTGATTTTTGTAAGCTGATTTTGCATCCGGCTACTTTGCTGAATTTTTTTATCAGGTCTAGACATCTTCTGGTTGAGTTTTTTGGGTCTTCTAAGTATAGGAACATGTTACCTGCTAGAAGATATTTTTATTTCCTCTTTCCCTATTTGTATCCCTTTTATTTTCCAGTCTTTCCTAATTGCTCTAGCTAAGATTTCAAGAACTATAGACATTTTAAATGTAAAATAAGTAGTAAATTCGGTAGACCTTATGAAGTAGAGGGCCAAATAGCATCTGTAGTTGATGCAATGACAGAGAGGTTAAAAATTGAGATGTATAATCATAGTGAAGAGAAAGAAGTAGAAGTAGAGATGGGAAATAGTAAAACTGAGTTGTCTTTTTAAAAATTTATTTAAGGGAAGCCATGGAAAAAATTTAAAAACTAGAAGCCCAAGTTCATCATAGAGAGTTATGTGGTTACCTGAACAACCCCAAACAGAAACCATTAAAGGTGGTTGCTTTTGGGGAATGAAATGGAATTGAAGATGGAGTTTATGGGTCAAAGACTTGGGTGTTTTACTTTATTCCCTACTATACCTTTTTTTATGTGCATGGACTAGCTTGATACAATATCAGTAATAATAGTAAATTACACAGCCATAGCCAAGCTCTATAATAATGCCATCCTAATTTTATTGTTATTATTTCCCCATGTAATAGGATATATTTGCACAAAGCATGTCAGTCTGATCCCCTACATTTCATTCTAGGATCTAGACCACTCTCTTCAAGTATTCTCTCTTTGAAAGGTTATGTATAGGAAAATCAAGTGTAGAATAAACATATCTCCTTGGCTGTTAAGAAGTTCTAAAGCCCATCACTAGTTGGGATCCTCTCCTCCCTGTAGTCATCAGGATAATCCAGAGAGCAGATGTATTCTGGCATAGCTGGCTTTTTCTGGCCAACTGAACATGCTGAGCTGCACCTCAAAGGCTGACCAACTTCTCAGAGGACTCCTCTGGCCTTCTGCTCAGCATGTAGCTACCAGCCCTTTCCCATTCTACTCCAAACCATAGCACCTGCCACCCCCCACCACAGGCGTTTACATAATTATGCTGTGGGGCATAAATGAGCTCATCGAGGCCATGACATTCCACAGTGGGGACAGGTCTGTATAAATGGTAGGTATCAGAGTGTGACAAGGTCATTCATATGCCCATTAAATGCCATTCCCTGTCCATCTTAACTTTTCTTCTGTCTCCATGGTTTTTTATCCATGTGATCCGCATGTTGATGAATAGTAGAATTCATGGGGACAGAACAGATAGAATCAGAAAGCTCTTAATTTCTTCTCTCATTGCTTCTTAATTTTTATTCAGCGGAGATCATTCTTCCCCTCACTCTAAATGAAAAGTTGATTTTCCCATGACTTTTCTGTTGTCTCTTAGATAATAAAATATTCTAACATCACTTTGTCATGGGAAAACAATAATTCCGTAGGGTTCTTGGCTTACATGGCAGAAAAGAATTTCAGCACGTGCCGGTCAGAGAAAAAAGACAGAGGTTTTAGTTAGGAAACTGAGGGAGGGAGAACGTGGTCCATCTCAAGAGCAGGGATCGAGCGTCTCTGCTCTCTAGAGCATCCCAGCAAGCAAGAGGGTCTTTGTGGCTTTTTCAGTTCTTTTATAGAACCCCATGAGGGGGTGGGTGGGGTCCCACCGTGGAGGTCTGGACTTCCTTCAGGTTCCCTGGCAATGATGGGTGGTGGCTGGCTGGTGTCTGACCTTTGTCCTCATGGACCCTTTGTTTACTCTAAGCATCTCAGGAATCTCAGGTGGGGAGAGGGGCCATTGTGATTAAGGATATGGACTCATTAAGGCTTCTGCCTGAGACAGAACACATCCTATAGGGTGAGTTATGAATTTCCAGATTTTAGGACTATATTTTCCTTCCCAATTTGTCTTCTTTCTACCTAAAATTTTTATCTCTTCTATTCTACCTCATCAACTTGACAAGACAACCATAGTCTCAATTACAAGTTTCTAATATTAAGTCATCAGTATCAAAATGCTGAATTTGAGTTAAAGTTTAATGCTCTTTCTTTACTGCAACAGGGCCCTGCTGGGGGGCGGGGCATGATTTTTCTGTTTTCATTTTATACCTATCATTTTTTTCTCTTTCGTTAGTTGGAGAACTGTAGTTTGTATTTTTATAAGAGGGAGGAAGGACTTATTAGGAGGTAAGGGATATAGAAAAGTTCTTCCTTCACAGTTTTCTTTATGGTCTTATGGTTTCTTCAGAGACACCCCCCCCCCATCACTGGTGATCAGTTCCATGCAGTTCTTCTGACCTGGGTGGTTGTATTTTAGTAGTCACTCATTTCCTTCTTGATAGGGTTGCCAAATAAAATTTAGTACTCCCAGTTAGATTTGAATATGAGGTAAACACTGAATACAGTCTTAGCACAAATACATACCAAATATTATATTAGACATACTTATACTGAAAATGTATTTGGGTTTTAGCTCAAATTCAAAATTAAATGAGGATCCTATATTTCTCTTTGCTAAATCTGACAACTCTAAATAGAAGGCATTTTTGAGGGGTGTCTGCTTTTTGAGGCCAACATATCTGTATATTTTATCACACTTTGTTCTTATACCAGAGAATATAACTGTAAACTTGTCATTTAAAAAATGTAGCTATCTGTTCAGAAATTCAACTCAAATGTTAAACATTTAGCACAAAAAAATTGCCTTAGTCCCTGCATACACTTAGCGATAGGGTTTAAAGTCAACTACAACATAAACTCATGGTAAGTGATTGTAAGGAAGTAACCTTGCATGCATTTCAGTCTGTGTCTAGAAAAACCTGTGGAGAGTAGATGATCAATGAACATGTGAATGACTGACTTCTGGTTCTCTGTGGTCCCATTGTCTAAATAATTGCCCCAAATTTTAATGCTAGTATTTGCTAATCCTTCACAACTACATCTGTACAATATTGAAATGTCATGCACGATAAAAGGGATACTGAATATATAATTAAGTTGATCCCAGCAATAGATATATTTTGAGATGGGCTGTGAATATTTGATAGAAGGGACTTTCAGAGCGAAGTGTCATTTCTATTCTGGGACAGTCGGTTTTTGTTTCTTTCCAGGCCATCAACGAGGGAGCTCTGTTCCTATTCCAATCCCCTGCTCCTATTCCAATCAGGATTGTTCTGAGCAAAGTCCATTCTAATCACTTTGACTCATTACTCTCCACAAGATTGAAAGCTGGGCATTTTTACTCAACAGATAGGAATTTCATGTGACTCCTCAAGGTTACACAGCAAATTTGCAACAGAAAACAATGTCTTATGAGAAACAGTTTTAAAGGTATTCGTCTCTAATATTGCTTTTTAGCTAGCCAATTTCTTGTAGCCAAGAAGGTAAATGGATGTAGCTAAATAATTTATTTCCAATAAATTAAAATAAAGGCTTCCAAACACCTGTGGTATGTTATTTTGAGTCAGAAAAAAAGAAGATAACATTAGAAATATTAAACTCCTTATCTATTATAGATTAGAGGCAAATATAAATATGACTGCTGCCATCTCCTACATACTACAGTGTGAAATATTCTAGTAAAATATGTGAAGAAAAAGACTAATACATGCATGTCTAAAATGCCATTTGATTCTAATCATGTCATAGCTCTGTGAAGGAAGTAACTAGTATTGTTGTCTTCAATTCAGTGTTAGAAGTGTCCTCTTATTCTTGGGGAATATTCCAAGACCCCCAGTGGATACCTGAAACTGAGAACAGGACTGAGCCCTATACATACTATTTTTTTTCCTACACATACATTCCTTTGATAAAGTTTAATTTATAAATTAGGGATGGTAAAAATTAACAATAACTAATAATAAAATGGAAAAATTTAACAATGTACTGTAGTAAAATTTTCAGCATGATTGCCATTGGATTATTTGAACACAAGCTCTGCCACATTGCATCAATCAATCTGATAATGGTGATGAATGCTAAGTATCTAAATGGGGAGAGTAGTGTATACAGTGTGGATACTCTGAACAAAGGGATGATTCATATTCCTTGTGGAAGGATGGGGATAGTGCAGTATTTCATCATGCAACTCAGAACAGCACAAAATTTAAAACTTATACATTGTTTATTTCTGTAATTTTCCACTAAATGTTTTCAGACCACTGTGGACAATAGGTAACTGAATCTCTGGAAAGTGAAATCATAGATAAGGGGGGACTACTATTCACAAGATTCAGTTTCCTTGTATTGTATAGTGTTTCAGTGTGGTTCCTCTGGAATAGATTTCTAAGAATCCCCTTCCCTGTGCTACTCTGGTTAGATTTAGCTAAAAGTAGAATTTAAAATGTAGAAGTGACACCACAGCTATTACTCTCTGAAGGTGGTCATCATTTGATATGGTGACAGTCTGGAGATGTTGACAAGTTCTAATCTCTCCACTTTCTTCCACTATGTGTCTTGCTCTTCTTCCCACCTGCTCCAAAATGCCCTAGGTCCATGATCCAAGGATTGACTGAAGACCCACTGAGGCAACAGCCAGACAGAGGCAAGCTTTCCTCTGTGCAAGCCTTCCCTTGGCAGTTCTCAAGCATGCTAGAAGTCCCTCATGCTTGGCTTCTCAGATCAAGGAGATGGGGTCTACTCCAATCTTCCCCTGAGCATCTTCATTATTCCAGCTTCTCACACAATTGTAGAATGTCTGATAGCTACAAAAGATCCTTTCTCCCACAGCTTCATTTCCTGAATCACAGCTTAGCTGAGCCTCAAGTTCCCTTCTAGAACCAAGCCACCATCCATGGAGCCAACCTTGCATCTTGCAACAGGCTGTACTCTTGCTGAAGGTAGACTTGAGGAGCTGACGTGTTCTCATTTGAACATAGCAACCAAGTATACACCAGCAGTTACCCATGAGTAATGGGAACTTCTTGAGAATAACAATCTCATCTGGGAGGGAATTTCATCCATAATGAAGCCAGCTCACAAACCTTGGCCTCATTAAAATGCTGTGATTTTAACTCCTGTGGGGGTGTTGATACTAAAATCGAGTAGCAGGCACTCTATATGGGTGAAAGCTCAGAGGAATTAATCCAGTAAAAGTCAAAATGGTATGAAATTGCTCTTGGTAGGGGGACAGAATGTTTTTACAGCATGTAGTTGAAAGGCCCTAACACTTGTGATGGCATGTATGTGTGTATCTGGATTATTTCCTTATTGGGACCAACAGAACCATCTTTGAAGAGAATTCTCATTATTTCAATATGCAGGACACCCTGCCCACTCCTTCGGCACTCACCTGTAAAAGCCACTTCCTAGAATAGCTGTGACTCTGCCCGAGGGCTTTTGTCAGGCAGTGGGAGCCTCTCACCCCACACAAGCAGAGCAGAAATGCCGGAGTGTTAATGCCCTTGGAGGCATCACTTAATGACAGCAAGAAGTCAGTGGACAGCCACCCCAGCGTCCTCCTCTCCCCTCTGCACTGATGGCTCAGAGCTCCCAGGTGAGACTGAGCCCTTCATCCTCAGTGGTGATGTGCTCAACAGCTCCCCCGGTGTTAGCTCCCTCCCCTCCCCTTCTCTGCTCTGTCTCCCTTCCCTGCTCTCCTGTTGGTGTTTTCTGTGATCCCTCCTAGTAAACCATTTGCATGTGAGTCCTTCTCTCCTGGCCTGTTACTGAGCTATTAAAACAAAGACTTTCTCCTTCTTAGGATGGCTCTTTCTGGCCAGTTAGCCTTGTTAAGGATTTGCTTTTGATGTTAAAATTTATAATGGGCAAAAGAGAAAGGGACGGGGTTTTTCAGGTAAAGCAAGGATGTCTACTTATAATGTGTACTAGGATATTAAATTAGTAGTTTCCATGAAAGTTTCAAAATGAACTCTAGGTCTCAGAGAGTGGTAGGAGCCCTAGGAAGGTAGGAGGAGCCCATCTCTCCAGGCCCAGTGAGAGGGCCTTCAACAGGACTCCTGGGCAACTAGATATGTACCTTGCAGGCAGGAGGACACAATAGACTGGTGGCAGCCTCCTGTCTGGAAAACCCAGAGGTAAAATGTGGGTACCTTGCTGCTCTTATAGCAGAACAGGAACAGATACTGCAATCTTGGGCTTGCCAAGCACCCTAGTGGTAACTTGAGAATGTAACATATTACTTCACAATGAGAATGTTTCTGGTGGAAGGGAGGTTGGCCTTATACTTAGAGAGAGAGAGAGAGAGAGAGAGAGACCAACAGATAAGACAGTGAGCGTGTTCTCTTAGAGCTGAAAATAGGACCGTCTAAAGGGTAAATGGCCTTAAGGGAAAAGACTGGAGTGAATAGCTTCATTTTCTAGATATTGAAGAAGTAGAATTGCTACATTTCACAAACAAAAAAATACAGTAAAATTTGAATTTTAGCTAAACAAGATTTTTTTAAAGTACTAATATATCCCATGCCCTAGTTGAGATGAACATATATAAAAAGTTTATTCAATGTTTAACTGAAATTCAAATCTCATCTGGCAGACCTGATTCCAAACCACCCCCAGATCCAAAAAGGACTACAAGTAAGGTAACTGTGAAATGAAATACTTGGTATGATAGTGGTAAAAAATAAAAATCTTGTAGAAGTCAAGGATTTTGCTGTGCTCCCACACTGAGCTAAAAGTTAATGAAAATGAATGCTTAACCTAATTGATATTTGAACACACTGACGGAGTGTCTACTATGTGTCAGGCTTACTGTCAAGCACTGGCCACAGAGCAGTGAGCAAATCAGACCCAGTTCTTGACCTCACGAGGTTCAGTTCCAGTGATGTCCGAACTTGGCAAACAGAACAGAACCTGAGGCCAGCAGGTCCCGTGAAGCCGAGGCAGATGAGGCTGCTGTCTCACGCCTTCTTGCACCTCTTCCCTTCTACTCTGGAGTGTCCACTGCTCCTTCAGGACACTTGTCAAGGACAAAACCTTCAGTATCACTGCTGTTCCAACTCACCAGGGTCTATTTGCAGATGATATCTGAGCAGAGTGTAGCCAAGACTGCTCGGTTGGACCTGGTGGAGCAGTCGTCCCTCAGTATTTACAGAGGATTGGTTCCACTACCCCATACAAATACCCTAATTTACAGATGCTCAAGTCACTTACATAAAATGGCATAGTACTTGCATATAACCTATGCACATCCAGCCATACACTTTAAATCCTCTCTAGATTACTTCTAATACCTAATGCAATATAAATGCTATGCAAATAGTTGTTAGACCGTATTGTTTAGTTAATAATGACAAGAAAAAAGTGTGCATGTTCAGTACAGACTCAGTTTTATGTGTCTGAGTATTTTCTCCCCATGATTGGTTGAATCCTTGGAAGCATAACCTGTGGATATGAAAGGCTGACTCCACATAGATTGTTCATACCACACTCCAATTCTAAATGGTCTAAAGCAGCATGAATCATGCAGGTGATCCACTTCATTCAGTCAAAAGAAATGAGTAAGGCCTGATGGTGGCGGCCCACAGCTACCAGGGCCAAGATTCTGGATATGGTGGAGTACAGGAAATACAAAGCCCTAGAGTGAGAAGCCCTCAATTCTGGGAAATGCAAGTTGTATTATCATCATATATGATACTGTTAAGTAAAAGAGAAAAATAAAGAGAAACAGGAAATGCTTCAACTCCTTCTTTTAGAATTTGATTACAGTTTTGCTTTCTCCCTACTTCGCTAAGCCTTTCTACCACCTTCTGTGAGGAACACAAAATGAAAACAAATACAGATATTGAACTGCAACCACATGCAGACTGAACATGTATTAAAAATGCTTCCTCTCATGGAAGAATGTATAGGATTTAATATGATAGGCTGGGGAAGTCAGGGTCTGTCTGTTCTGACTGTCCATTTTTAACTTGACTCTCATTTTAAATAAAGTATCTTTATGGGACAATATTATATGGTCAATGCTTAATTCTGTAAGAAAAATGTTCGAACAGTTAATAAGCATAGTCAAAGAAATATACTTGTCAAGGTAGAGGTCTGCATCACTCTTAGAAACATACATGTGTGTGGATGTGCACACACATTGTGTTTTTACCTACAATATTGCTCTCACACAAAATGCTTCCTGAAAGGTCGACAATTTGATGTTTCCTGCCATATACTAACTATTCATCTCTGTTCTGTTTTCCCCCATTATTAATTTTATTCAGTTACTCCTGAAGAAGGGAAAAATTGAAGTGTTACAGCATGTGTAGAGGAAAATAAATTAAATCTTTTGGCAACAGTTTGGAGTTGCTCCCTAATCCATGATCCATAGCTGCAATTCTATTTTCAAAATTCACTACTGGAAATATTAGTAGTCTGTAAATGGTCTTTTGGTTCAAGTTTTATTTTACTTTAGGTGAGGAAACTGAAGCTCACAGAAACTAAAACCCCTTGTTTAAGTTTGTAGTAACATTTTCCCAGATCTGTGTTTGACTGACAAGAGCCTGCTGACTTCTTTTAGGGAGCAAGTATATATATCAGAGCCTGTGTGTAGACAACAGGAGACAACCAGAATTTGCTTCCTGGCCCCTTTTCAAAGTAGGCGGTGAGACAGTGGCCTCCTCTTCCAGCACTCCTTTCTAGACACATAGGCACTGATGCTGATTGGAGGTGATTTTAGAGGAAATCTAGGAACTCTTGAGGCCACCCAAGAGTTCCCATGCTTATAGGAACCTCAGATTGGGCTTGCTTTCATGCTGATGGCTCCTTACAATTCATAATCACTGAGTTTAGACAAGGACTTTAAATGACTACATAAGCCCTACTCAGTTATATCCTAGGTCTACTACCTTTGCTTTTCAAACCTTTTTCATTGAAGTAATTTATGATGGGTTCCATTCTTTTATTGACTATACACTCAGACAGATAACTACTTCCCATTTTTCCTTTGCACTGGTTACAACCATTTTCTAAGCATTTTAATATTTTATGCATTTGAATAGTAGTCACTCTACACATAGCAATACTACCCCTTCCAGCGTAGACCAATACAACCATTTGCTAGAGATGTGCACCTGAGCTATTTGCTCCCAAGGGCTGCTGTTTGACAAGATCCCGACCCTTACAGATTACACCACACTTTGCAAAACAGCACGCTTGGCCTTCATGTTGCATACACTTATGTACAAATTTTATGATTATTCAAAAGAATTGTAGCACAGGAACTATGAATTAAGCCTGAGTGATGCTGGCACATCAGAGGCAGTGTGAGCAGAGACTTAAACAGTCAAACAGCACATCTCGTCTCCAATTGCATAAAGTTAACTATGCATACTATATGAAAAGCCATATGTGCTACTTTGTAGTGCAGGTCAGAGTAGTTAGTAAATGGGAAGTAAATGGGAAAATATATAAAAGATTGCTTTGTTTTTCTCAGCATTTCTATGCATGAGGACAGGTCTTGACAAAATCTTGGAGGGCTGCTAATTTGGTTTCAGGCAAAACACGAAATTCCTATTGTCTCAGCATGACTGGACCACCTCTTCAGATTTCATAATGAGAAAATAACACAATATCTGCATTCATTCCTCTGGTAGTCAGCTAGTGTTGTGATTGCATTATTTTCTCAATCAAGAAGTATCATTATTTTTGTCTTCATTGAGTTTCATCAGGGTGATTTTCTTTTGTAATATTACATTAGAGAAAGTAATATACAGTTTTTTTTCTTTCGTTTAAACACATGACTTATTGTTATATTCCTACCAGAGTATATTTATTCCATAAAAGTTGCTGAAAATTCTCTATTAAATGAATTTTGCTGGATGGTTGTATTACACTATAAAATAAGAGATGTACTCAAGGGAAGAAAATTTCAAATAATACTTTCGTAGTATAATAACATCTTATTTGCATATATTAATAAGCATTACTTTTTACCTACACTGCTGAGGTGGGGATCCTTCAGCGTTGGAGGTTGCATTAAGGGATATTCCACATTCCAATCCAGTTCCTAGGCTTGGAACTGGTACAATGTCACTTCTACCCACATTCCCTTGGCCAAATCAATCATACATCAAACACTAATACCACTAGAAAAAATACTTCTCAGGGCCCATACCTTCAGCTTCAAAAAGTCAGTGAGCTATTGCTGTGGTTTGGATGTGGTTTGTCCCCAAAAGTTTATGTTGGACCCTTTGTCCCCAAGGTGTCAGTGTTGAGGCGGTGGAACATTGGTCTTGGGAGTTCCATCCTCACTAATCGATTCATGTAGTCCTTTGGGAGTTGTTCAGGCCTCAGGTGACTGAGTTAGATCTCATGAGTTGTTTTAAAGTGGGGCCATACAAAAGTATTGCCCCTTCTGCATGCAACTGGCCCCCTTTCTGTTTCTGTCAGTGTTGTTACACAGCCAGGGTACCCTTGCCAGGATATTGGTACCATGCTGTTTGGAACCTCTAGTCATCAGAATTATGAATCAAAAACCTCTTCACTTTATAAATTACTAACCTCAGGTATTTTGTTATAGCAACACAGAATGGACTAAGATAACTATAGAGTTTCTTACTTAAATCTTAAGTTTAAAGTTTATAAGACATTTAAAACACTAATAATACTATAGTCAAATTTAAAAAGAAGGCATAGAACATGTAACAAAATTAACAGCTTTGGGAGACTGTTATTAGATTTGTCCTGTTTCATGTTTTATTTCCTATTTTATCTTATGAGTTAGAAATACACTTCGATGGTATGGAGAAGGTTAATTCAGAATTTCACTAATATTTTAATGGTTTATTCTATTGAATATTGCTCAAATTCAGTTAAATTAATAAAATGGCATTGATATTTTAATATTTCAATGACAAGCATTTCATTGAACTGTAATTTCATGGTTTACTCTACTACTGATCATTATGTATAGAAGGACTTTAAAAGTAATTATTTGAAATTCATTATTAAAAGTTTTTTCAGAGCTGGGCATGGTGGCACATGCTTGTAATCCCAGTACTTGGGAGGCTGAGACAGGAGGATCTGGGTTTGCGACCAGTCTCAGCTACTTAGTGAAGCCCTCTGCAACTTAGTGAGACCCTGTTTCAAAATAAAGAATAAAAAATAGGGCTGGGGGTGTAACTCAGAGGTAGAATGCCCCTGGATTCAAT
>PVJS01056123.1:0-12447 GCA_004027185.1 Glis glis | reverse complement strand
TTCAATCCCCAGTACCACCAAAAAAAAAAAAAAAACAAAGAATTAAAACAAGTTAAGGTTAATTGATCATTGGAGAAGAATATTTACTTATTTATTTATTTATTTATTTTTGCAGTACTGGGGATTGAACCCAGGGGCATTCTACCTCCAAGCTACACCCCCAGTCCTATTTTTTATTCTTTATTTTGAAACAGAGTCTCAGTAAATTACGGAGGGATTCACTAAAGTAGCTGAGGTTGGCTGTGAACCTGTGATCCTCCTGTCTCAGCCTCCCAAGTACTGAGATTACAAGCATGCGCCATCACGCCCAGCTGAGGAGAATTTTTAATATAAATGTAGTTCAGCCTAAGTGTGCAGGGTGTGTAAAGTCTACAGCCACATTCACTCCCCACTCACTCACTGACTCACCCAGAGCAACTTCCAGTCCTGCAAACTCCATTCATGGCAAATGCCCTATATAGATGTACCATTTAAAAAATCTTTTATATCATATTTTTAACTATACTCTTTCTATGTTTATTATTATTATTAGTGTGTGTGGTACTGGGGATCAACCTGGTGTACTCTGCCACTGAGCTACATCCTCAATCTTTTAGTTTTTTTTATTTTGAGACAGAGTCTTGCTAAGTTGCTGAATCTGACCTTGAACTTGTGATTCTCCTGCCTCAGCCCCCTGAGTAGCTGCGATTCCAGATGTACATCACCACACCCAGTCTTTTCTATGTTTAATACACAGATATTTGCCATGGTGTTACTACTGCCCACAGTATTTTATACAGTAACATGCTGTACAGGTTTGTAGCCTAGGAGCAATAGGCTGAACCACATAGCCTAGGTGTATAGTAGGCTGCACAATCAAGGTTTGTTAAGTACATGATATGATGGTCATACAACGGTGAAATCATCTAATGACTCATTTCTCAGAACATATCCCCATAGGTAAGTGACATGGCTGACTATATATGACTGTACCCTATACACAGTTTTTAATTAAATACTATTGACCATCCAAGAGACCCTGTGTAATATACTGTTTTGGTGTCCAACATTAAAATGCAGTATCTGAAAATCACTTATATAATCCCAATTTCAGCCAGGCGTGGTGGTGCACACTTGTAATCCCAGTACTTGGGAGGCTGAGACAGGAGGATTGCAGGTTCACAGCCAGCCTCAGCTACTTAGTGAGGCCCTCTGCAACTTAGTGAGACCTTTTTTCAAAATAAAGAAAATAACTTGCCCAAGAATAATCTGTTATTCTAGAGAGTGAAGCAGGCTTGAGTCTGCCAGACTCCAGTGCCACTATACCCATTACATCCAGACACTGGATTCCCCTACAATTTCAACCCCAACAATTACTACCTCCCTGGGGAAATTGGAGTGTCCAGATTTCTACTGCCAGTGAAGATACATACAGTCAAAACACAAACTGCACTCCCCGTGCAACAGCCCAGAACGCTAGGCAACCCTGGTAGTAACAAGTCTACACAAAGCCAAAAGGGCTTATTAAGATTCATTCCCAGACTAATCCTACCGCACATGTCATGGACAAGTCTACCTGGTAGGTGTGATTCAGGGAAATGGGAGCCACTGATATTGACACTCTGTGGCCGAGAATCTGCTATTGCTTGGTTTATGAAAAGGCAGAGGGTTCAATTTCAAGGCGACTTGCCTCACCCCTTGCAGCTGGAAGATGAGTAAGACAGTAAATTGGTACTAGAAAATGAGGTAAAGGACTTGGACTGGCTTACAGATTCCAAACCAGGCAATGGGATGGGGAGGCAGGCCAGTAAAAACATAATGGCTTACAATCAGAGCTTTTGCTCTTCTCCATCTGGAGGCAATTTTTTGGCAAAGAAATCAAAAGCCCAAAAGGAAAATATTTCAGCATTTTTCTTGTCCCTCTGACTCCATGCCTGTCTCTTCTATTTTTCCCCGAGGAAAGAAAGCTCTCTGATGCTCAAGTTTTCCTAGGAGGAGACCAAGAGTGATGCTAAGTCCGCTGCTACCAGTATCGCTCAATCAAAACAATGAGAACTGCTTAAACATCAATCAATAAAGAAAATCTTTTAACTCCAGAATCCAGATATATGCCCAAATACCCAGTTTCGCTCCTACTAAGGCATTTATCTGCAAATATTAGTGAGCTCAAAATCACAATTGAAACCAGCCAAAAGAAGGAATTATCAAGGAACATGCTCTGTGATCTTAGTTAAATGGGGCTGCTATATCTTTAGATTCTTAAGAGTGATTTTTTTCCTGTTTCTGTTTTCTTAAGACACAAAGTAATAAGGCGATTCTCTTCAGAAGAAAGCAGTTCCTAAGATGATTTGTAATCCAGTGTTTTACTTCAAGTTCCCTATCTTGGTTACTGAAGGGATACAATGGTGGAATGCTGAGGAGTTTTACAGTGTCAAGTTCTCACATGCTCCATTCTCTTTTAAAAGGCAACATGTTGCTTCAAAGAAAGTTCCACCTGACCAGGGGACACCAACTCCGCAGCTGTTTCCACTAAAGACTGGCACCTCTAGGCCAGGTTTAAACTTCATAACAATAAAACATGAAAGGTTTGTCTTACAATAAAAACAAACCAACATGGAAAAGAGAAGAGTTTTCTCTGCCTTTGGCCACTTTTTCTTGTTGTTGCATGACAAGTTCTTTTGGAGGAAAAAGCCAAAAGAAAAAGTACAAAGCATTTTTCACCTTCCCCCTGGAAGCAAATATTTAACTATGAATATAGTTTATATAACTTTGCCTCCCCAACTCAAGCCCGTTCTCAGAAGTCCATGCTGTCTGAAATGACAAACAACCTAAAGTAAAGAAGTGCCCGATTATAGGTATGCCTCTCCCGCACGGCAAAGTCCAGTTGCCGGAGGAAGGGGGGCAAGGAAAACACACAACAGAGGAGCCTTAAGGAATTGACATTAGGCACAGAGCCCGTGCTCTGCACCAGTTCTTTGGGAGAGGAAAAGGAATTGGCACAAATTCTTTTGAAAAGGAATTATTCCAAATCAATCTAACCATGCAATTTAATGCATGCTAGTGCCCAAAAGGACCTTATAAAACTGGTTAGTAGATAAACACATTTTAAGGAAGGAGCAATTCCTTAACAGATCATGTGACACTATTTTAATAACAAAAAGAGCAGAGAACTCTGCTCCCACTAATTGCATATACAATATTGCCTTATCTCATGCCTCAGTGGATTTGATAACAAATTTAAAAGGGTAACAACCAGCGGAGGTATACCAGTGTACACCCTAAGCCACCTTTTGGTATGAAAGGGGGGAAACATATTGATAGCCATTACAGTTACGGACAATTTCCAGTTACTCAATGCAACTTTATTTTACATCTAGAAAAAATCTTTGCTCTCGCCATGCCACAGATCATGTTTTCACTGCAAATAACTACAAGCAAACATAATCAGCAGGAATTAACAAGCAAGCTATATAATCTGATTGCAGAAGAGTGTTTTAGGTGTGAGCCCCCAAACAGAACAAGTTGGAGCAATACAAGAAACCACTTTGCAAAAGCTGCAATAGTCAGTGGACTTTCAATTAAGAAGGAACATTGTTTGGAGGAACAACAACAAATCAGGACAGGCATGGTGGCACATGCCTGTAATCCCAGTACTTGGGAGGCTGAGACAGGAGGATCGCAGGTTCCAGGACAGCCTCAGCAAGTAGTGAGACTCTCAACAACTTAACTTAAAAAAAATAAAAAGTAGGGCTGAGGAAGTCACTGGGAAAGCCCGGCATGGTGGTGCAGGCAGGCATGTATGTGGTTCAGCCACTCAGGAGGCTGAGGAGAGAGGATCACATGAGCCCAGGAGTTCATGGCCAGCCTAAGCAACATAGTGAGACCTGGTTTCAAATAAAAACAAAAGCAAAGCAACAACAAAAAACACCCAGGAAAAAAAAGATCATACACTCTTTTTATTTATCAATAACTTATTTTATGATAATTATTAAGACCACCTCAGCAGGGTATGGTGGGGCACACCTGTAATCCCCATACCTGGGAGGCTGAGGCAGGAGAATCACAGGTTTGAGCCCAGCCTCAGTAACTTAGTAAGACCCTGTTTCAAAATAAAAAATAACGTGGTGGCGCACGCTTGTAATCCCAGTACTTGGGAGGCTGAGACCAGAGGATCTGGGTTTGCAGCCAGCCTCAGCTACTTAGTGAGGCCCTCTGCAACTTAGTGAGACCCTGTTTCAAAATAAAGAATAAAAAAATAGGGCTGGGGGTGTAGCTCGGAGGTAGAATGCCCCTGAGTTCAATCCCCAGTACTGCAAAAATAAAATAAAAATAAAAATAAATAAAAATAAATAAAAAATAAAAAGGGCTGGGGTGTAGCTCAGAGGTAGAACACCCCTGTGTTTAATCCCCAGTACCCTCCCCACACATACAAAGACCTCACCTCAGTTTACACTTAATATTTTAAACAAGACTCCAATACTCATAAACCTAAGGTACACTTATCAGTTCTGAATTTTTACCTATAAGTCTAAATTAATTAAAATTGCAAAGCAACTTGATTTTATTCTGTAAAACTTGTATTGAGAGGTATGAACAAAAACTTAAGTACCATCCATATTCAACTGGCAATTTACAAATATGAGAAGCTACAGGCATTTTCAGTAAGTCCTTAAGATCCTGGAAGCTGTGTGCCAAATCTTCTTTCTTAAATGTCTGAAAGAAAGGACAAGACTTCCAAAAGCTGAAGGGCTTACTCTCCTGACGAGTGGAATGGCAAGAGCACAGACACTGCAGCAAGACTGGCCTGGTACGACCACTGCTCATCCTCCCCAGCCAGCTCTCCAACCTCCGGCCACTTACTTGACTTCACCTGGCCTCAACCTGCTCAGCCCAAGTGAAAACATCAAGGTTGCTGTATTACAAAACTGGAACATCTCTAGTATTGTCTGACACAGAGTTCAATAAGTGGCATTAAGTTCTGTCATCTCCCTCATAAAACTCAAAAGATGTCAAAAGTAGAATATAATAGTTAATCCTCTCTCTTTCTCTCTCTCCCTCTCTCTCTCGTTCTAGGGATTGAAACCAGGACATTCTAATTCTGAGCTACATCCCCAGCCCTATTTTATTTTGAAACAGGGTCTCACTAAATTGCTGAGGCTGGCCTCAAACCAGTGATCTTCCTGTCTCAGCCTCCCAAGTACAGGGATTACAGGCGTGTGCCACCATGCCCAGCACAGTTATTCCTCTCTTAAATTACGACTCACTAAGCCGCCATGAAGGAGATTCCTTCAGACCTATTGCTGAACTAGACCATTTTCCCTTAAAATGTAATAGATATTTCCAGAGTTGTGTTGTGTTTAATAATGCTATATTTATGCTTTGAACATGGATTAAATCACATTTACCTATTTATATCAGGCATGCTTTCCTGTTCAATTACCTATCAATGCTATTACAACCATCAAATGTATTTGTTAGGACAGAACAAACAAGAATGTGCTTTTATAGAAAAGTATACTTGGGATGGAGTTTAGTGAAAATTACATTTCCAAGAAAATTCCTGATTTATGAAAGATGCTCAGGGCCCAATTTATGAGGGAAAAAAATTAGTTAAAAGTCAGTTCCAAATTGTGTTACTTAATCCTTTGAGGCAAAGACAGATTGTCCCAGGTGTCCACATGCAAATGCCAAGTCATGTGAATTAAGCAAGAAAGTGTGCCAGACCAAAGAACCAAAGATGGTAAATTTAGTCTGTTAATCAGCTTCTCAGAAGTCAACACTGCTACAGGGTCTCTAGGAAACAGACTAAGAAGGTGGCTGTTTTACAAGACCATAACCTTCCTGTGGCCGTCCAACTAGACGAGGGCCAGGACATCTGTAGGAATTTCTTGGGTGCACATCAATTACCAGGATTCTGATCAGAGCAAGCAAACCAGTCAGCAGAAAGAAGGAGAGATACAGAAGGTAAATGTGGAAGTCATTACTGGTGTGCTCTGCTTCAAGAAAAGCCAAACTCACAAAAGGACCCTTTTAAATGAGTGCATATAACACATGATTCAACTTGCAGGATTCTGACAGCCATACAACTTTCAAGAATGCATAAAACAAGAAACACGGTTGTAGACATTTTACTAAAATATAATTAACTCCCATGTGGGTATACTATGTAGGAAAATGAGAAGCTTGAAGATTATTAAAGGGAGGCTGGGAAAAAAGATGTAGTATTATTATTAAGCTTAGATACAACAAAGGCTCACATTATACTCATGAGGGGTGTCTTGGAGGTACTAACATATATGGTGTCGGGCACTCTACCACCTTGTGGGTTTGTAATGATCCCATCTTACAGAAGAGGAATCAATTTGGAGGGGTTGACTTACCTAAGTACACACAACTAAAAAAGTAGAACTCAACCCCAGGCTGTCTAACTCCAAAGCCATGGCTCTTTCCTACACAAAGTAGTAAACCTCACAGAGAGGTCAAAATAGCCTGAGGGGACTAGTTTATTGTTACATATGACAACAAAATGTTTTTCTGGATTGTAGCACCAGGCATGGGTAATTTAACACTGTTACTCTTGGTCTCTCAAGGTAACAACAGAAAACCACAGATGTTTGACTTATCAGGAATGGAAACAAAAACCTGAAATTACTTAGCATCAATGAAAAATTGTTAACAAAGCAAGCCAGGAAATACTTTGCTCTGTGCACTGGCTGGAGATAAAATGAATCCAATGGGCTGAGGCCTATAAACTGCTCAAGAGTATTTTCCAGTAACTCCCTTATTTCCCAATATCTCTAGTATTTCTAGTTCCGCCTCATCTCTCTTAATAACTGAATTCTCATCCTTGTAAAAGTAAATATAAGAATCAGGGTTTCATTATACTCTATGTATATACCAAGATAGCTATTATGTTGTTTATCCTGATTCAGTGGAGAAACAGGTACCAATCTCTTTCCCTTATACACATGGACTTGATCAACATTTATTAAGTAGGAGGCTCTGGGAATTTTTTTTTTTTTTTTTTACTCTTGGAGCACATCAGTCAAGTATATAGTGTATAGTGTTCATTCTCTGAAGAATGGAAAGCATTACAGTGGTTATACTCTAGTTTGAGGGCATGCGTACGTGGGGTAAGATAGGTTAAACATGATCGTGAATACCGGTTAGGTTATTTACCAGCAGTGTGTCTCAGTCCTTAGGCAATTATATATCATCTCTAGGTGTCAGCTTCTTTTTTTTTCTTTTTTTTTTTTTTTTTTTTGCAGTACCGGGGATTGAACCCAGGGGCGTTCTACCTCCGTGCTACACCCCTGGCCCTATTTTTTATACTTTATTTTGAAACCGGGTCTCGCGAAGTTGCGGTGGGCCTCACTAAGTAGAGAGAGAGACAGAGAGACAGAGAGACAGAGAGCTGAGGCTGGCCGTGAACCCGGATCCTCCGGTCTCCGCCTCCCAAAGTACTGGGATTACAAGCCTGCGCCACCACGCCCGGCAGCAGCTTCTTATGAAAAAGAGGAAGGGTGGGGTGGACCTCAGAGTTAGAGTGCTTACCGAGCATGCTCAGGTCCTGGGTTCTAACCCTAGCATCACACAAAAAAGAAAAAGCCTCATTCTACGAGGGTTAGGGTTGCAGCTCAGTGGTAGAGCTCTTATCTACATGCACAAAGCTTTGGGTTCCACTCCCAGCACTGCAATAAATAAATAAATAAATAAATAAGAAAACAAATGATTCTTACTTTGTGGTTGGAGTTCGTATAGTCCTAGTACTTGAGAAGCTGTTGAGGCCAGCCTGGGCCATATAGTTAGACCCTTGTCTCAAAAAAAAAAAAAAGAAAAGAAAAGGAAACAAAGTGACAGTGCTTATTCCTGACTGGGCAAAAGTGAGGATGGAATGGCATCGTGTAAAATGCTTGGAAGAACAGTGCGTTGCACATAGCGAATGTGATTTATTTATTATAATAATTTTTTTTTTGCGGTACCGGGGATTGAACACAGGGGCGCTCTACCTCCGCGCCATGCCCCCCGGCCCTATTTTTTCTATGCTTTATTTTTGAAACCGGGTCTCACGAAGTTGCGGAGGGCCTCGCTAGGTAGAGAGGTAGAGAGAGAGAGAGAGAGAGAGAGAGAGAGAGAGAGAGATCGCATGCACATGCGCGCTGAGGCTGGCCGCGAACCCGGATCCTCCGGTCTCCACCTCCCAAAGTACTGGGATTACAAGCGTGCGCCACCACGCCCGGCTTATAATTATTATTATTATTATTATTATTATTATTATTCTTTTTTGGTGGTATCAGGGATTGAACCCAGGGGCTTTCTACCTCCGAGCTACACCCCCAGCCCTATTTTTTATTCTTTATTTTGAAACAGGACTCACTAAGTTGTGGAGGGCCTCAGTAAGTAGCTGAGGCTGGCCACGAACCCGGATCCTCCCAAGTACTGGGATTACAAGCGTGCGCCACCATGCCCAGCTTGAATGTGATTTATGTCCTTCCTTCCCCTACTGAAAAAGCATTTCAAGAACAAACTGAACAAAATCCTGGCTTCAACAAGAGTCAGATATAAATAAGATAAATAAGTCAGTCTCTTCCTTCCTGGGGTACTTGTGAGAAAGGGCCAGTGTTCTGCAGATCTAGAGGAGGGTGGGGACACACACAGCTGCCAAGATTTTTTTTAAGTCTTCAAGAAAAAGGTGGCATTTCAGTTGTCTTGGAGGAAGGGTAGACTCTCAGCATCTGGAGCCTAGGGGTGGGAACACACTGCACCCAAGCAGAGGCAGGGCTGGGCAGAGAAATGAGGAGTGGCCCTGCTGGCTGAAGCAGGAGGCAAATCCAGGACAGCAGAGAAGGCTAGAAAGGAATTTTGGGCCATTATGCAGAAGGAACCAGAAGCTGAGGCAAGGAGTCTACACAGCACTTCAGCAGGCAGTGGGCGTCCTGGAGAGGGTTCCGAAAGGAGTAAACGACTGAAGTTATGCTGTAGGAAGATTCATCTGACTAGGGTGTGCAGGACTGCACACACAGGAGACAATCTGCTGACAGAATGTACAGGATCTACCAATGGATTCTGTGTGTGCGCGCGTGTGTGCGCATGTATGTATGCATTTAGGTCGAAGGAATGCTGAGAACTTCTACTGAATAACTACTAAAACACTAAAGTTACTTATAACAAACATCAAATAACCTTTTAATATCAGATTCCCTTAATGTGGTTGAGTTTTTAAAACATCTCCATTAAACCGGGAGTGGAAATACACACCTTTAATCCCAGTACTTGGAGGGTGAGACAAGAGGATCACAGGTTTGAGGTCAGCACATGGTAACTTAATGAGACCCTGTTTCAAAATAAATAGGACTAGGAGAACAGCTCAGGGATCAAACACCCTTGGGTTAAATCCCCAGTATCACAATAAATAAATAAGTAAACATCTCCATTGTTTTTAGGAACACTGTATAATTCCCCAAGCAACCATGCTCCTGAATTAAATTTTCTCATCTTATTTTTGCAGTAAACTTGAGCCTCATTTAACAGATCAAGAAATCGAGGCACAGAAAGGTTAGTAATTTGCCTGAGGTCACACATCTGGGATTTGAACCCAAGCCCCTGGCTCCTTCACTGCAATGGTACACTGCCCGCTACACTGTCCATTATAGCCTCCTTGGGTATATGAAACTATTGTAACAATTAATTTTAGAATCACCACAGGACTGAACACCTTCCAAAATTCATTCTGGCCAACACTATGTGGGCCTCTCCTTAATCATACAAACCGAGTATCCATTGTGTGCCAGGTTCTGTGCTCAGCCCTGGGCACTAAGTTCACTGCTTAGGGTTGGAGCCAACTGATTGGAAACACGAAATACAAGGCACAATGATGGAAAAAAGATGCAGAAGCACTGAGGAGGCACACACACCACCGTGAAGGGTTAGGGAAGGGGCGGGGGCAGCAAGAGAAACAGGCTACAAACAGCTCCTTGTTGCTAAATTATCAAAAGGGAGGCAGGAGATAAAGCAAGACAACCTTTGATGCCATACTAAGGGTCATGACCTCTACCCTACAAGCCATAGAAAAGCAATAAAGGGATTTAAGTAGGGAAGCAGGATGTTGGATGTGTACTTTACACAGTTCATGCTGGCAGAATTAGGATAGACTTGAAGGAGTTGCCATCGAAGATGAAGACAGAAATCGGGAGGAAGCCACTCCCAATTTATCCCACCTTATCTTCACTGTGGTAGAAGATAAAGTTCAGACTTCAGAGGTTTTTGTGGTACGGGGATTGAACCCAGGGGCATTCTACCTCCGAGCTACACCCCCAGCCCTATTTTTTTATTCTTTATTTTGAAACAGGGTCTCACTAAGTTGTGGAGGGTCTAAGTAGCTGAGGCTGGACACAAATTCAGATCCTCCTGTCTCAGCCTCCCAAGTACTGGGACTACAAGCATGTGTGTCACCACGCCCAGCTGAACCTGTGATCCTTCTATCTCAGCCTCCCAAATACTGGAATTACAGACATGCACCACACCCAGCTTTTGTTGTTTTGTTTCTGGGTGGTGGTAGAGCCTTGAGCTTGCTAAGCAAGTGCTCTATCACTGAGTTACCTCCCCAGCCCAAGGCCCACACTTCTCTGCTGATTCCCTCTTCTCTGCTTATCTGAGTGACAAGCTTACCTTACATTCTGTTTTCTCTTCAACAGCCCTCCCTCTACCTTTCCATAGTCCATGCTAGGCAGAAATGAAAGATGGTATCAAAGGTAGGCAGTACAGGTAAAACAAGGCTGTGTCCAGGACAAGGAACTTCAGAGGAACAGGCGTGACCACACTCAAGGACTATTCTAAGGTAAGGGATCCACCAGTAAAGATACAATAGACAAAAGACTAATGGAGATCGCAAAAAGGGTCAAATATTTTTAACATATACCAACATTTCTATATTTAAGACATTGTTGGTGCAAATGATGAATATCTCAAGCCAGCATTTGCAAAGGTATTGAAAGGACTTGCCTGAATTTCGGGGCATCTGTGAACAAACAACTTTTTTTTTTTTTTGGTAGTACTGGGGATTGAACCCAGGGGCATTCTACCTCTGAGCTACACCCCTAGCCCTATTTTTTCTTCTTTATTTTGAAACAGGGTCTCACTAAGTTGAGGAGGACCTCACTGAGTAGCTGAGGCTGGCCACGAACCCGGATCCTCCTGTCTCAGCCTCCCAAGTACTGGGATTACAACTTTTTCTTTTTTGGTACTGGAGGTTGAACCCAGGGACATCATACCTCTAAGCTACACCCACAGCCCTATTTTATTCTTTATTTGGTAACAGGGTCTCACTAAGTTGCTGAGGCTGGCCCTGAACCTGTGATCCTCCTATCTCAGCCTCCCAAGTACTGGGAATACAGGTGTGTGCTGCCGCTGCTGCCGCCACCACCCCACTATGGCCAACTTTTTCATCACTATTCAATCTACCAAGCCCCATAATAAAGCTCTGAGTCACTAGACTTGCATATGTTAAGAAACCAAGAATTTCGTTTTCATAAACCAAGGGAAGAAAAAAGTCTTCTAAAGTAAATGATCTGATATAAAATAAATTTCAAGTTGCAGCCGGAATAAAGAGAAAAATAAGGTGTGGTATTTCTATGGTCAGAGACAACTTTTTCTGGGAATACTTATGATTAGTAGCATTTATTTTAGTGTCAAGAAAAAAACATGACTGGAGTAGTAATATATTTTACTTCCAATGAGATTGGGGTATTTATGAGCTCATACACTCAGTTTTGTCACCTTCATGACTACATAGAAATGGTTAAAAAAATCCTACAACTAAGAGATTTCAATTTAATCATCTGAAATGATGCCAAGAAATTAGCAGATTTCCAGGTCTACTTTCCTAGTAAAAAGTAAATTATGTCACTTAAATCATTCGCCCCAGTCAATCATTTAAAATCTATCAAACAAGAATTGAGTGGTTTATATGTGCAGATTCTGACAAAAAAGTAACATTTGTACTAACTCACAAACACTTGTCAAAGTAACATAAGTACAAACCTGTCATAATTATGTCAGCACATTATAATTATAAATTATCTTACGCATTGTAATGGCTTAGACTAGATAATGGAACACTCTATACATGGCAAGTCAGTCCTTCCTTCCTTCCTTCCTTCCTTCCTTCCTTCCTTCCTTCCTTCCCTCCCTCCCTCCCTCCCTCCCTCCCTCCCTCCTTTCCTTCCTTTTTCTTTTTCAGTGCTAGGGATGAACCCAGGCCAGTGCTAGGCAAACACTCTACCACTTGGCTACCTCTCCAGTCCATTTATTTTATTTTGAGACAGCGTCTCTATAAGTTGCTTGGACAGTCCTTGAACTTGTGATCCTCCTGCCTCAGCCTCCCAGAGTCACTGGGACTACAGGCATGGGCCACAGTACCCTGCAGCTTTTTGTTCTCTTGCTATTTTTTTTTTTTTTTTTTTTTTTGGT
>PVJS01056122.1:0-12447 GCA_004027185.1 Glis glis | reverse complement strand
CTCGGAGGTAGAATGCCCCTGGGTTCAATCCCCAGTACCACAAAAAAAAAAAAAAAATGTAGGCCGGGTGTGGTGGCGCACGCTTGTAATCCAAGTTCTTGGGAGGTGGAGACTGGAGGATCCAGGTTAGCAGCCAGCCTCAGCTACTTAGTGAGGCCCTCCGCAACTTGGTGAGACCCGATTTCAAAATAAAGTATAAAAAATAGGGCCAGGGGTGTATCTCGGAGGTAGAATGCCCCTGGGTTCCATCCCCGGTACTGCAAAAAAAAAAAAAAATGTAATGACAAGTTCCTAAGTAAACCCACCTTGACTCCCAATCATTACCACCTCTATCAGTCAAGATTCAGTCAGAAGACAGAAATCACACCAGTTATTTGAACAAAGAGAATTTAATGGAAGGTTTTGTTAAATGTGTTTGATATTTTTAAGAACATGGCTAAAGGGGCAGAAAAAAACTCTAAGTAACCACAGTCATAACAACTGCAGGAAGCAACTGGCACCCAGCACAGGGCTAAATAACAAAAGCCTAGAGGAGGGGCTCAGGAACTCGGACTTCTGGGAAGGCGCTGCACAGCGGTGTTGGCATGTGATTTCCAAGGAAAGGCCCAATGGGCCTGGGACCCAGACCTCTAACGAGGGGTGCTGGCTGGTGCTAGTGGTCTCTGAAGAAAGCCTGATGAAACTGATCCGTGGGGAAACCTGCAAACTGGATCCAGCAACTGCCACAGGAAGGTCCTGCTGCTTCAGGGATGAAGAAGGTTGTCAAGGCAGCCCTTCCGCAAATAGCAAGCAAAATAGAAAAAGCAAGGCCCTCCCTCCTCCTCTAGGTCTTCAATGCCCCCTATTTGCAACAGTTGGCAAAATAGAAATGTGGCTTGCAGAGTCTCAGCCCCAGGATCACAAATCAGAATAAACAAATGGATTTGGAGCTAAGAGACAATATTCGCTAGCAAAATATTTTCTATTCTAAGGTCACGCAAACTATCTGTTTAATAATGTACAGTTTTGTGTAGATATCCAAATCAGTGACACCAATCTGTTTCTTTTTTTTTTTTTTTTTTTTTTGCGGTACCAGGGATTGAACCCAAGGGCATTCTACCTCCGAGCTACACCCCCGGCCCTATTTTTTATCCTTTATTTTGAAACCAGGTCTCACAAAGTTGCGGAGGGCCTCACTAAGTAGCTGAGGCTGTCCGCAAACCCAGACCCTCCGGTCTCCGCCTCCCAAGTACTGGGATTACAAGCGTGCGCCACCATGCCCGGCGACACCAATCTGTTTCTAACACTTAACTATGTCCTGCTACTCTGTAAAGTAACAATAATAAAATCCACACCTAACATTTACTAAGCACTTTCTTCTTGTCTGGAACTGTTTAAAATAGTATACATGCATTAACTCATTGAGGCCCCACAACAACCCTGTAAAGTAGTCAATGATAATATTTTCACTTTATAGATGGACAATAAGGCAAAGAAAACTTAAATACCTTGCCTAAACCCAGGCAGTCACACTCCAAAGCCCATGCTTTTGACTACTACAAATGCTTCAACGCCATCATACAACACTCTCTAAACCTAAAGAAGCCTTTGAAATGCAACTTCTGCAGAACACAATTTGTTTACATGCTTTTAAAAATCTACATCTGGCTGGGCACAGTGGCACACACTTGGGAGGCTGAGACAGGAGGACAGCAAGTTCACTGTCAGCCTTGGAAGTACGTGGGAGGCTGAGACAGGATAGCAGATTCACTACCAGCCTCAGCAACTTAGGCCCTCCACAACTTAGACCCTGTTTCAAAGTAAAAAATAGGGCTTGAGGTATAGCTCAGAGGTAGAATGCCCCTGGGCTCAATCCCCAGTACCACCCAAAAAAAAAAATTTATATCTGGCCGGGCACAATGGCACATGCCTATAATACTAACAACTGGAGAGGCTGAGGCAAGAGGATTAAAGTTTGACGACTTAGTGAGAACCTGTCTCAAAATTTTAAAATTAAAAGAGCTGGGAACGTAGCTCAGTGGTAGAGTGTCCCAGGGTCCAATTCCCAGGACCACTCACACCCAAAAAATCTTATCTGGACTTGTAGCTCCACAGAAAATCAAATTCTCACACATGGTGGGATTTTTCAAGGTTGTGTGCTGAGAACATACAACCTGGCAACACACTTCTGGTTCCCTAGGAAAGGGAGAAAATGGGGAGAATAAAGGCAATAAAATAATCTTCCACTGCACAAAGTAAAACTACTACCTTCACTACTGTCCCAGTCAGAAATCAGAAGTAAATCTATTCGCTTGTAATCCCAGGAGACAGGAGGATCACAGGTTCCAGGGCAGCCTCAGCAATTTAGCGAGACCCTGTTTCCAAATAAAAAATAAAATTGGGCTGGGGGTGTAGCTCAGAGGTAGAATGCCCCCAAGTTCAATCCCCAGTACCACACACACAAAAAAGAAGTAAATCTATTCATAGTAGATATGTACAATTTATTTTATAAACTTTCATTTCTATTGACGGAAGCTCAAAAATATGCTGGGGTTTAGAATACAAAAATAAAAATTGCTGGGTGTAACAGCACACACATGTAGTCCCAACTATTTGTGAGGGTGAGGCAGGAGGACTACAAGTTGAATGCCAGTCTGGGCAATTTAGCAAGACACTGTCTCAAGATAAAAATAAAGGGCTGGGGCCGGGCGTGGTGGCGCACGCTTGTAATCCCAGTACTTTGGGAGGCTGAGACCGGAGTATCTGGGTTCTCGGCCAGCCTCATCTCTCTCTCTTTCTCTCTCTCTCTCTCTCTCTGTACTTACTGAGGCAGTCCGCAACTTCGTGAGACCCAGTTTCAAAATAAAGTAAAAAAATAGGGCCAGGGGTGTATCGCGGAGGTAGAACGCCCCTGGGTTCAATCCCCGGTACCGCAAAAATATAAAAAATAAAAAAAAAGGGCTGGGGATGTAACTCAGTGATAGAACACTTGCCTAGCATGTGCAAGTCCTTGGGCTGATCCCCATCACTGCAAAAATGAAGAAGAGGAGGAGGAAAAAGAAGAAAATAAGAGGAGGAAGAAACAATCTTGAACACTTATTCCTTTGCTTGATCATAATTAAAGATTCAAATTCTGGAATACTGTGCCAACATAACCTTAAATCTCACAATAAAAATTAAGTTTTAACAAAATTCCCCCAGGGAATTGTCCATGTCATTTTCCAGCAATAACTCTAACTAGAGCTGGGCGTGGAGGCGCATGCTTGTAACCCCAGTACTTAGGAGGCTGAGACAGGAGGATTGCAGGTTTGTGGCCAGCCTCAGCTACTCAGTGAGGCCCTCCACAACTTAGTGAGACCTTGTTTCAAAATAAAGAATAAAAAAAAAATAGGGCTGGGGGTGTAGCTCAGAGGTAGAATGGCCCTGGGTTCAATCCCCAGTCCTGCAAATAAATGAATGAATGAATGAATGAATGAATGGATGAATGAATGAAAGAATAAATAAATAAATAAATATAAATCTAGTAGCAAAAGGTAGTTATAATTCATCACTATTTGCTCAGTGATCATACATATCAAAGATGGTCTAGTGCAATGGTTAAGAACACAGACTACAGAATCAGACTGCTAAATTAGAATCCAGAGCAACTCAGCTTCTTAGTTGGGTGATCTTGAGCAAGTTACTAGTATCTCTGTACCTCAGTTTCCCCATGTGTAAATTGAGGCTAATAATAATACCTATTTCATAAGGTTGTTGTGAGAATTAGTTCATTTGTAAAGTACCAACATTGCCTGACACAAAGTATAATAAAAATGTTAGCTATAATAATCTGAAATACTTATTCTTATGGAAGGATGATTGCTCCTACACAATACTCTAATTTGTTTCTTCCAAATATGTCTAATGAAACTTTCATTTTCCACAAAATATATTTAGAATTTGTGGTCACTTTCTGGAACAAGTTTTATAAATGGTTTTCATAAATCTTGGTACAAATTAGGAAGCAATGGGAGCTGGGTGTGGTGGCTCAGGCCTGTAATCCCAGTACTTAGAAGGCTGAGACAGGAGATCATAGGTTCAAGGCCAGCCTCAGAAACTTAGCTAGGCTCTCAGCAACTTTGCAAGACCCTGCTTCAAAATAAAAAATAAAATCGGAACCAGGCATGGTGGCGCACGCTTGTAATCCCAGTACTTGGGAGGCTCAGACAGGAGGATCACAGGTTCGCGGCCAGCCTCAGCTACTTAGTGAGGCCCTCTGCAACTTAGTGAGACCCTGTTTCAAAATAAAGAATAAAAAATAGGGTTGGGGGTGTAGCCCGGAGGTAGAATGCCCCTGGGTTCAATCTCCAGTACTACCAAAAAAAAAAAAATTAAATAAATAAATAAAATCAGGTCTAGGGGTATAGCTCAGAGTCGAATGCCTCTGGGTTCAATCCCCAGTACCACGGTGGAGGGCAGGGAGACTACACACAAGGCTCAATGTCTAACAAAAAAAAAGTGCCTGGATTCCAAAATCATGTTACAAGAAAACTCGTAACAGGGGAAGAATATATGTAGGTATGTGACCAGTTAATTCCAAAATATAAGGTACATCCCAACCTAAGTGTCTGGACTTAATAAATATTCTCCAACATGACACTGCACTAAAAAAAAATCAGGAAACTTGGCTCCTATTAGAGAACAGGTAAAAGGGAAAGTCTTGTGGAGTTGTCAGTTCTATAATTTGGTACAATAATCTCATAAGCAGAAAAATAACACGCTTACACTAAAAATGTTAACTTACTTACAGACCTGTTTCAAAGAAAGTTCAGATATCCTACCATGCTCAAATGACATTATTTTCAAATTCACAGAAAACTTTTCCATTTTAATTTCAGATATTTCCTACATAAATACTTAGTGAATATTTATTTTATTTTAGATAGAAAGAGAGATTCTACAAGCTGGGCACAGTTTTGCACACCTGTAATCCCAGTACTTTGGAAGCTGAAAAAAGAGGATCGCAGGTGCAAGGTCAGCACATAACAACTTAGTAAGGCCCTATTTCAAAATAAAAAATAAAAGAGGGCTGGGGGTATAGCTCAAGGGTAGAACACCCTGGATTTGATCCCCAGTACTATCACTGAGAGAATATAGTTGTATCTTTTCTGTCAAAGGAGGTAGTTTCACTTAGGCAGCCATTTTGTAACCTGGTAGGGACTTACATTCCTTCCCCAAATTAACATCTCTTAAGAGATCACAGGTATCGACCCTCCCCCATCTTCCCCTGTAGCTGACCTGGAAGAATGTGAAGCTGTAACTTCGACCAATAGTTCAGGCAGGAGGAGCCTTGCGTTAGGGATATAAGACCCACTGGGT
Organism: Glis glis; assembly: GCA_004027185.1. NCBI lineage: Eukaryota > Metazoa > Chordata > Mammalia > Rodentia > Gliridae > Glis > Glis glis. The sequence continues at coordinate 7,110 of PVJS01056122.1, read as the reverse complement.
TCTTTGTGAAGCATGCTCTCTCTCATATCTGGGAGCACCCTTTTTTGAAAAAAAGTAAAATCGCCTTGCCAAGCAATTTTCGAACACGTGCCGTTTCTTTAGATGCCGTAAAAAGTTGTTTCTAACATCACCAATAAAAAAGAAGGAAAAAAAGATTCTACAAATCTTTGTTCCACTATTTCTTAAATATATTGTGCCCATTTGTTGGCAAAATGCTAATAATTAAACTAAAGTGATAAGAAAATATAAAAGTTTATTTTGGGTTCACTCTGCTTTTCCACATGCTTGTGGTTCTTCATATGCATATACTCTATTTTACCTATCACTGTTGGAGTTAGGTAGTCACTCTATAAGACAGCTGTAGATAACTGGATCAAGAACTGCTCATTCTCTCTTAGTGAAAATGAAAATAAGAGGGGGCAGTAGATACAGCATGAGGATATCCTTAAGGATGTCTTAAAAGTTAGACTTATTCTTTTTATTCCTTTTTTGTGTGTGTGGTACTGAGGATTAAACCCAGAGGCATTCTACCTCCAAGCTACGCCCCCTTCCTCGCTAGGTTGATGAGAGTCTCACTACTCGCTGAGGCTGTCCTAGAACCTTCAATCCTCCTGTCTCAGCCTCCCAAGTACTGGGATTACAGGCATGCACCACCACACCCAGCTTCTTTAATTTTCTAATTGACTTCTTTTATTTTATTTATTTATTTTTTTTTTTGCGGTACCGGGGATTGAACCCAGGGGCGTTCTACCTCCGCACTACAACCCTGGCCCTATTTTTTTATACTTTATTTTGAAACCGGGTCTCACGAAGTTGCGGAGGGCCTCACTAGGTAGAGAGAGAGAGAGAGAGAGATAGAGAGAGAGAGAGAGGGAGGAGAGGGAGGAGAGAAAGAGAGTGCGCATGCGCACGTGTGCGCTGAGGCTGGCCGCGAACCCGAATCCTCAGGTCTCCGCCTCCCAAAGTACTGGGATTACAAGTGTGCGCCACCACGCCCGGCTAATTGACTTCTTTTTATACCTCTAGTGAAATATATTTCACATGTCATAAAATTCACCCACTTAAAGTGTAGATTTCAGAGATTTTTATTCAGTTTTGCAGTCAATGTCAAGATCTAGTTTTAAAATATATTCATCAACCCCAAAAGAAGCCCCATACAGTTAGTAAGCATTTCCTACTACAGCCCACAAACCCCTGGCAAACATCAATCTGCTTTCTGTCTTTATGGATCTGCCTATCCAAAATTATTTCATATGAATAAAATTATACAATAAGTGATCGTCTATGACTGGTTTCCTTTACTCAGAATGTTTTCAAGATTCACCAATATTGTGTCATCTACCAATCAGTATTCTTCTTTTTTATGACAGAATATTATACCAATGTATAGGTATACTTTATTTAGTTTATTTATTTGCACTTGTAGACTACTTTGACTTTTTGGCTATTATGAATAATGAGGCTATGAACATTCACGTACAAGTCTGTATGGGAACAAGGAAAATTACAACACAATGTCAGGTCTGTTGTGTTATTTAGACACCTGCTATTTCTTAGCAATCTGTTAAATCTTTATCCACAAGATAGAACCACATTCTCATAAGAAATTACCAATTATTTGTCAACTCAAAAAAATCTCATTCTAGATTAGTATACATTCACACTAATAATCATTTCATTTATTTATTTATTTTGTGGTATTGGGGATTGAACTCAGGGGCTTTCTATCTCTGAGCTACACCCCCAGCCCTTTTTTATTATTTGGAAACAAGAGTCTAAGTTACTGACAGCCTCACTAAGTTGCTGAGGCCGGCTTTGAACCTGCGATCCTCCTGTCTCAGCCTCCCAAGTACTGGGATTACAAGTGTGTGTCACCATGCCTGGCTCTATTAATTATTTTAAATACCATAATGCGAACCGGGTGAAGTGGCGACCGCCTGTAATACCAGTACTTGGGAGGCTGAGACAGGAGGATCTCAGGTTCGAGGACAGTCTCATCAAGTAGTGAGACTCTCATCAACCTAGTGAGACCCTGTTTCCAAATAAGAAATAAAACTGGGCTGGGGGTGTAGCTCAAAGGTAGAAAGCCCCTGAGTTCAATCCCCAGTACCACAAAAAAAAAAAAATTATAATGCTTGTTTTCAGGCTGAGATGACCAAAAAAAAAAAATTATAATGCTTGTTTTCAGGCTGAGATGACCTTCCCTAGGGGCGGTATAGCCCTGACATGAGCGGGGATTTTAGTGGTGGTCATAGTGAGGCCCAGCAGCCTTCCCAGGATGCCTACTTCCCTACTTCTGTATCCCACCCTCTTACTACTCCACAGCCTCTTCAATTCTCCCAGAATTCCTTCTGCTCTAGTAAAGAAAACTAGTCTTTGGTATGTAGTCAAAGAATAAAAGAATACCATTATTGCTTTCTCTTTTTCCACAATAAGATTACTAATGATTTTAATAAAAGGTTTTTAGTGGTAAGGCTTTATTTTTATTTTTGTGATAAAAACTTCATTGTATACTGACAAGGCTTGAGTAATTAAGTTTTATACCACAACATTACATAGATATCACCAATGATATAATCTAGCCAAAAATATTTATCTTGAATCCACCAAGTCCTTATGCAGCTTTTAGTTCACAGGAAACAGGAGACCATGATATAAGACACCATATGGAAATTATCAGATAAATCCAGAAGGGAGGACATTCTGCAGGACAACTGGTTTTGTCTGCAGTGAGTTTCATGCAGTGTGTCATGAAAAAAAGGATTAATTAGCCAGGCATGGTGGTGCACGCTTGTAATCCCATTACTTGGGAGGCTGAGACAGGAGGATCCGGGTTCGCGGCCAGCCTCAGCTACTTAGTGAGGCCCTCCGCAACTTAGTGAGACCCTGTTTCCAAATAAAGAATGAAAAATAGGGCTGGGGGTGTAGCTTGGAGGTAGAATACACCTGGGTTCAATCCATAGTACCACAAAAAAATGAAAATTAAAAAAGGGATTAATTAAGGCATGGTCCAGGATTAGCTACTGATTTAGATAGACCCAAAAGCATAAAACGAGCATTTGGAGTTGACTGGAAATTTTTTAATATTGTCTACACATTTAACAAGAGAAAATTTTACTTAAATAGCTCACTGACTGAAAAAAAAGACCTAAATTTCAAAACAGTATCTATACATTTTCACTAAACAAACCAGCAATCTCACTTTTAAGTATTTATCCCCTCCCTCCACAAAGAGAAACATGAAGCACACAAAGACTTGCAGGGTGAATGCTCACAGCACCTCTATTCACAGTTGCCCCAAACTGGAAACAACCCAAACGTCCTTCAGTGGTTGCAATGGCAGCACACACACAATGGAGTAGTACCAAGTGACGAAATGGAGTGACTCATCATGTCTACTGACTGTGGTGGTCACTGTACAACAGGATATATTTGTCAGAACTAATGGACTATACCTTTAAAATTGGTAGGTGTTGTTGCACATAAAGTATACCTAAATAGAGCTGATTTAAAATATAAGAAAATTAGCCAGGTAAGGTGGTCCATGCCTATAATCCCAGCAACTCTGGAGGCTGAAGCAGGAGTTCAAGAACAGCCTAAACAACATAGCAAGACCTCATTTCAAAATTAAAGAAATAAATAAAATTTTAAAATAAAAATAGCAATAATTCAAAGGATCAGGCATGGTGGTGCAGGCCTGTAATCCCAGTGACTCAGAAGGCGAAGGCAGGTGGATTACAAGTTTAAGACCTAGGCGATTTAGATACCCAAAATAAAAATTTAAAAGAGCTGGGAAGCCGGCCAATGGTGGCACATGTCTGAAGTCCTAGTACTTGGGAGGCTGAGACAGGAGGATCGCAGGTTCAAGGCCAGCCTGAGCAACACAGCAAGACCTTTAGCAACTTAGTGAGACCCTGTTTCAAAATAAAAAATAAAAAGGGCTTGGGGTGTAGTTCAGAGGTCAAAGCCCCTGGGTTCAAACTCAGAAACACACACACACACACACACAGAACTCTAACCAAATTTAATGAAAAAAAAAAAACACTGCTTCAACTCTTAGGAAAGAAGTGGTGGGGAAAAAAAATCACACTAGCCAGGCATGGTGGCACATGCCTATAATCCCAGTACTTGGGAGGCTGAGATAGGAGGATCACAGGTTTGAGGCCAGACTCAGCAATTTAGCGAGGCCCTCAGCAACGTAGTGAGACCCTGTTTCAAAATAAAAAAATAAGCCAGGTGTGGTGGCATACGCTTGTAATCCCAGTACTTGGGAGGCTGAGACAGGAGGATTACAGGTTCGAGGACAGCCTCAGCAACTAGTGAGACTTTCATCAACCTAGCAAGACTCTGTTTCAAAATAAAAATAAAACAGGGCTGGGGTTGGAGCTCAGAGGTAGAATGCCCCTGGGCTCAATCCCCAGTACCACAAAATAAAAAAATAAAAAATAGGGCTAGGGGTATAGTTCAGAGTAGAATGCCTCTGGGTTCAATCCCCAGTACCATAAATATAAATAAATAAGTAAGTAAATAAATAAATAAATAGCTGGGGTATACCTTGGAGGTATAATGCCCCTGAATTCAATACCCAGTACCCCCAAAAACAACCAAAGAAAAAATTCACACTAAATAAGAACTATAAGTTGTTGGGTTTTTTTGTTTTGTTTTGTTTTTGCAGTACCGGGGATTAAACCCAGGGGCGTTCTACCTCCGCGCTACACCCCCGGCCCTATTTTTTTTTATACTTTATTTTGAAACCGGGTCTCACGAAGTTGCGGAGGGCCTCACTAAGTAGAGAGACAGACAGACAGACAGGGAGAGATAGAGAGAGAGCTGAGGCTGGCCACGAACCCAGATCCTCTGGTCTCCGCCTCCCAAAGTACTGGGATTACAAGCGTGCTCCACCACGCCCGGCTAGAACTATAAGTTTTGTTTTGTTTTGTGGTACTAGGGATTTAACCCAGGGGCATTCTACCTCTGAGCTACACCCGCAGCCCTATTTTATTTTTATTTTTAAACAGGGTCTCACTAGGTTGATGAGAGTCTCACTACTTGCTGAGGCTGTCCTCAAACCTGTGATCATCCAGTCTCAGCCTCCCAAGTACTGGGATTATAGGCATGTGCCACCACGCCTGGTTGAACTATAGGTTAAAAATGAATAGTTTTAGCCAGACACGGTGGTACATACCTGTAATCCCAGTACTTGGAAGGCTGAAAAAAGAGGATTGCAGGTTCAAGGCCAGCACGTGATTAACTTAGAGAGACCCTGTTTCAAAAATAAATAAATAAAAAAAAGGCTGGAGATACAGCTTGGAGGCAGGAACCTGAGTTCTATCCCCAGGACCAAAATAAATAAATAGCCGAGCGTGGTGGCACATGCTTGTAATTCCAGTACTTGGGAGGCTGAGACTGGAGGATCACAGGTTCAAGGACAGCCTGAGAAAATAGTGAGATTTTCATCAACCTAGGGAGACACTGTTTCAAAATAAAGAATAAAAAATAGGGCTGGGGGTGTAGCTCGGAGGTAGATGCCTCTGAGTTCAATCCCCAATAGCAGTAAACAAATAAATTAATGGCTTTGAATCACATTTTATTGTTTTTAATAATACTTACAAATACATTGTCAAATATCCTATACAGCAGCCTGGGTTCACCAGGCTTTTTTACAACACAACCACATGGAGTGCAAGACCGTGTCTTCCATCACTGTTCCACACGCACTCGCGGAAGTTCTTGGGTCATAGGAAAGTGATAGGGGCAGGAAGTGGTTTGTGGTTTTTATTTGTGGGTTTTTTCATTCTGGGTTTTGTGTGGAGGGAGAGGGGCTGTGGTTTGGGGGTTTTTTGAAGTAATGTGTTTGGGTTATTTTCAGCTTTGTTTTATTTGTTTATTTAGGTAGGCTTGCTTCTAACTGGAATTAATTAACAGAAGATAAGCAACAAACATCAAATCCATGCCATATGCAAGGCACTGTCTTAAACACCTACCTACATTTTTTTGGTACTGGGGTTGAACCCAGAGGCATTCTACCTCTGAGCTATACCCCCAGCCCTAGTTTTTTATTTTTTTATTTTGAAACAGGGTCTCACTAGGTTGATGGGAGTCTCACTACTTGCTGAGGCTGTCCTTGAACCTGTGATCCTCCTGTCTCAGCCTCCAAGTACTGGGATTACAAATATAAGCCACCACACCCGGTTTACATTTTTGGGTGTGTGTATGTGTGGTATTGGGGATTGAATCCAGGGGCATTCTATCTCCGAGCTATACCCAAATTTCTATTTTATTTTTATTTTGAAACAGGGTCTTGCTAGGTTGACAAGAGTATGACTCCTTGCTGAAGCTGTCCTCGAACCTGCAATCCTCCTGTCTCAGCCTCCCAAGTACTGGGATTCAGGCGTGTGCCACCACGCCTGGCTTACCTACATTCTTTTACCTAACAATTCTTGGGGGTGGATATCACAGTCCCATTCTACCTATGAGAACAAGGAAATGCATAACAGTTAAGCAGTGCCAAACCTCATACGACTAGCAAGGAGCAGAGCGAAAACACAGACATAGGAACCTAGACCTGGACCCAAGTTCATAATTATGCTTCCAAAGACCATACTTCCTCATTCATTTCAGGGTTTTTGGTTTTTTGGTTTTTTTTTTTTTTTTTGGTGGTACTGGGGATTGAACCCAGAGGCACTCTACCTCTGTGCCACACCCACAGGGTCTTGCTAACTTATTGCACACCGTTGGCCTTGAACCCGCAAACCTCCTGTCTCAGCCTCCCAAGTACTGTGATTATAGGCATGTACCACCAAGCCCAGCACAGGGGGAAAATCTGAGAAACAAATGGAATAAACAACCACTAAATGACGAAGTTCAACGGTATACCCAAACTCAACTGTATTTCTAACAAGGAGCAATATGAATTTTTTTTTGGGGGGGGTTTGCAGTACTGGGGATTGAACCCAGGGGCATTCTACCTCCGAGCTACACCCCAGACCTATTTTTTGTTTGTTTGTTTGTTTGCGGTACCGGGGATTGAACGCAGGGGCGTTCTACCTCCGCGCTACACCCCCGGCCCTATTTTTTATACTTTATTTTGAAACCGGGTCTCACGAAGTT
>PVJS01056121.1:0-12447 GCA_004027185.1 Glis glis | reverse complement strand
GGGGCATTCGACCTCCGCGCTACACCCCCAGCCCTATTTTTTATACTTTATTTTGAAACTGGGTCACACGAGGTTGTGGAGGGCCTCACTAAGGAGAGAGAGAGAGAGAGAGAGAGAGTGAGAGAGAGAGAGAGAGCTGAGGCTGGCCGCGAACCCAGATCCTCTGGTCTCCGCCTCCCAAAGTACTGGGATTACAAGCGTGCGCCACCACACCCGGCTAAGAATTTTATCTCTTTTACGGTAGGTTTTTGCCTCAGATTTTGAAACATCCCTATGCACAGCATGTAGAACACAAATAACTTTGACATTACAACCACTAAACCCCATGTCAGTTCACTGCACCACACAACGTAGAAAATTATTTGATCATATTTGCTGCTGAACATTATATGATGTTATCTCTAAATAGGCATGTTTATAGAGCTGATGAAAGAGTAAGATGCAGACAGTTGGTATACTGTCAACCAAAGGAAAGAATGGTGACGTGGGTGAAAATAAAGGCAGTGTGACGTGCCAGACATACGATTTTAAATGAATGTAGAATCCTCTGTCATCTTTGAAATATTATATTTTAAATGTACATTTATTATTTTAAATGAAAGCTTTAAAATTTAGATGCTTCCTAATATCCTGTTAGCATTTAATAATTGCATTTTTAAATCCTAAAAATTGAAAAATAAAATTAAAGATTATTATATTGCCCCTTGTATTTTCAAAAGTTTGTTTAGGGTGCTGGTCATTAGCCTATCTGGCAGTTGGTTTGAAAAATTTTACATTCTGGTTTTATTCCCTAAAATTCTTCTAAAATATATTATTTCCAGTAGTAAATTCTCCATACTCATACTAGAATCACATCTTTAACCTGTAAAACTCTATGCTTTTCTTATAATCTCAAGATGGAGATAAGAACTTGTGGTATCATAGCTTTTTAACATTAGGTAAAAATTTTAAAATAAAGGATCTATTTATTTGGATATTCTTCTGGTGTATCACAAGATAAGAGTAGCATTATAATCAATATCATATAATAGTGACATTAAATATGGGTTATATTTCTGGTGGTTTAGCATTCCTTGTCATCGGTTACTATTATTTCTCTCCAACATAAATCACATATCCCGAAACCTCTAAAAGTCTTATTTATGAGTAGCATATTTGCCCACATCTTTCAGACTTGACTTTTAATAACTCTGATCCCTTTGTTGCTAAGTTCCTCTGTTGGTAATGCCTTCATAATATATTCATTTCCACATACTCATTTAGTATTTTCCAATGCATCATTTGGAGATGACTCTTTTTTCAGTAAGTAAGATCTTTTTCCAAGACAACTTTCCCCACTAATCTCCTTCTAAGTGTTAAAACCAATTAAATGTCAGCATATCTCAGATGACATCATATTCAAAACCCATTATTCTATGTAGGATATTCTTACTCCTTTTTCAAGGGGACTCACCAAGAAGAGTAAGATATACTTCAGTACTTTTATTACTTTTGTAAAATCAGTAACTGAAATAGCTTCATCATTCATCTGAAAATAATTCACAGTCAAGTTGTGTTGCAAATTAGTCCTGAACCCATGTAGAATTTTATAACATCTTATGATTCTCTCTCTCTCTCTCTCTCTCTCTCTCTCTCTCTCATTATCAGAACTGGATAAAATTATCAAAAATATATTTGAAAAGTGGTCCATGTAATACATGAGGTTCAGGCAAGATAGAGAAATTCTGGTTTTTCTTTAAATTCAAAAGAATAGATTTAAGACAAAAACAGTCACAGATTGCTGAAATTTTATGAGTCTGTCACAAGTTTAAAAACCTGCCCACACAAAACAAATAGAAAATAATAAATAAGTAGTAGATAGATACATAGGCTAAATTATATAAAATAGCAGTCTGTAACAGAAGACCTCAGATTACAATTCTCAATTTGAAAGAAACTACCCCAGTTAACACTAGGAGGGGAAGAAGTCGGCTATTTATGGTGTGTGTATGTGAATACATGCCCACAAATACACATGTGCATCCATATATACTTAAATTTTTACTTGACAAGAATTTGTGTACATTTATTGCATACAATATGTTTCCTGAAACATGCACATGGTACAGACTGGCTGAGAAGAGCCAACCAACATATGCTTTATTCACACACTCACCATTCAGACACCAGATTTCAAATCCCATTGATTCATTTTTTGTGCTATATTTTAAAAAGTATTGAATCCATCAAAAGATATACAAGACAAATGTCTATATTCTAGATTAGGGAATATTTCTTGGCTTATCTAGGGTCATCTGTGGCTTTCCAGAACAATATCAGATCTATCAAGGGTCACAATGATTCCAGCAAAGTTGCCTTTTTCAGTGCTATCGTCATCTATCTGATGGTATATTCTATTTTACCTGTTCACATTCCCTCAACACATTTGAAACTGTCTTTGAAATATCTTTTGCAAGAGATTAGAGCTGTGTTCTTCAGAAAAATATTGGATGCTTTGTTTCTGGCATCATCATATTTATAAAAGATGAAAAGATCATTTTTCATTAAGTAGCTTGAGATATAAAATGAGGTGAATTACAAAATGAGTGATCACACATGAGGATAACTAAACTTCACTTACTATTTGGATGAAGTGAAGTTGACTTAACTTACTATTTGGAAGGACTGTGATTATTAAATTTGGAGTCAATAGTAAAGAAAATAGAGGGACATGTGGCCTATGAAAACTTGCATATGAGAATAACGACTCTATATGCTGGTCCAAACTGAATTATTATGTCTATTATTATTATTATGTCTAAACAGCTATTGGTATTTTCTCAGTAAGTTTCTTTTCCACTTGATCATGCCACTGCCTACCTATGTATCTATTTCAGCTTAGAATCTATCCCTAGACTTAGATCTGAAGACTGTAGGTAGGTAAACTTTTAATTACTCTTGATATATGGCATTTCTGATCCTGCAATAAAATATTTTGAACCAAATGACTACTTTTGCCTTTAGTCATATTTCCTCCTACTTAAATTTAGGGCACCAACTGCCTCCTCAGTCATATTCTCCATGCACTATTAATTCAACTGGTCATAAAGTAATTCCAAATATAAAACAGATTTCATCTTGCCTATATATAAGAGACAGCAGGATTTAAAAAATTGTTTTCCAACTTTCAGTGGGGTTCAATTAATATGACATGTAATTACATAGAAGAAAAACTCTCTGCACACATTTCTCTCAAATGCTGTGTCTTTGCCTCTAATGCAGGGTTGAGTGAGAAACATGGCAGTAAGCCAACCTGCCCTTCTTCCAAAATCAGCCACAATAGAATCTGCTGGATTGAAATAGAACAGTTGGAGTTTAGTTTGGCACTCAGTACATTCAACCAGTACTATATTTGTGACATGATTCACTGGGCCAACCGCCCAGAGGAACTCTGTGTATGGCTTCCCAGTTTTGAAATATGGAAAAGAGTTCATGACCACTATGCTTTGTAAACCCACATTTCGGAAAATTATATTTCTCTATTGAAACAGGCTGTGAGATAGCCAGATGTGTGTATTGGGAAAAATCAACCATTTTGTGAAAAGGCTTTTGTGTACAATTTCTAAAAACTCATTGGTATCACTTGAATTGGATACACATTGCTTTCTGGCAGAGTAATTTCTGTATTTCTATAGTTGGCTAAAAATGATCAGCATTCACATTCCATTCAAAGATTTTACAAATATATCATCAGTGACATTGTGTTTTATTAAATATGCTGTTAGGAAAACTATGTGGTATAGTAGAAAGAATCTGAATTTGTGTCAGAAAAATCTGGTTATGAATCCAAGTTCATTCACATTCCTGCTGTGAAACCATACACAGATCTATTAACTACATTTTGCAGGATTTCATTCTCAAGCCATCTGAAAAATTGTCTCATCATGAGGTGGTAAGGATTATGCGAGATAACCCTATGCAAACCCTCATAGTCACTGCCCTATGAAGTAATGACTGTCATTTTGCCCATTTTCCAGAAAAGGAAATTAAAGATTAATTCATTTCTTCAGAAAGGAAGAAAGGAAGCAAGTGGCCAAGCTCATGTTTACATGAAGTCAATGTGCCTTCTAAGCCCAAAGTATATTTAAACAGTACTGTCCCCAATAATATCACCCTCTTTATATGTTTGACATCCTTCTAATCATCCATATCACTTTTAATATTATGGAGACCATTTTTTTCAGCTGTTGCATTCATTGAATTGGCTGTCACACCATCACAATGGTCATCAGCTTTGTCAAACAAGTTCTAGACTCTACAGCTCTTTAATATGAAGCCATACAGCCTCTTAGTCATGTGAACTTAGGCAAGACACAACTTTAAAATTTTGCTTTCTCATTTTCTAATTGGGGTTTATGTTTTTACCTTCATTACAGTGTCACTGTCAAGTTAAGGTAAAAATATTTGAGTAAAATATTTAGGACATATTTATATTTAGGAGTATGCATAGTGTTTGTAACATAGAACTAAATAATCATTTGAATGATTGCTAATTGGATGACATTTGACTCTTGAAGAGTTTTGGCCTTAGTGAGTGCTGAATAATGACAAGTCTAACTAGGTTCTTTTACACTTAGTTTTAATTTCCTTCCCAAACTAATGTGCATAGACTTTAATCTTTCATATAGTATTTGTAATTTGAACAAACTAGACTTGCTTTGTAAAAACAATTCAAACAATTGTGAGTTGAATTGACTTCTTAATATTGATATTAATGAATCATTTGGCCATTTGCAAGATCTGAAACCAGTCTAAGCCTCATCTTCCTCACTACAGTCTTTCAAAATGACAAGGAAAATATTCCATTCTTATCTCCAAGAATGATGAAAAGGATTATATCATATTAATTAAATATACGAAGCCTGTCATGGTGCTCATGTTTGTAATCCCAGTACTTTCGAGCCTGAGACAGGATTGTAGGTTCAAGGCCAGCCTCAGCAAATTTTAGAGAGATCCTCAATAACTTAGCGAGAATCTTCCCCAAAATAAAATATAAAATGTGCTGGAGTATAGTTTGGAGGTAGAATGTTTCTGGGTTCAATCCCTAGTAACTCCCCAAAACATTAAAAAAAATGTGAATTCAAAGCCAATAGTAAATTAACATTATTTGAATTATCAATCCTTTTCAATACTTATTGTCCTAGCTAAATTAATTTTTTGGATGGGAGTGATATGTCTCTATAAAAAATCTGATTGAGTTTGATTGACCCGATTAAATGTCATAAATTTTGTGTTTTTTAAATACAAATAGAAATATGGCTATAGATTGTACCACAATTATCAGTACTCTTGTAATTGAATGTCACCTAGAAAAAAGAAATCTAGGAGAAATAGCAACAGTTTTCTCTGAGAATGAATATATGAACTATTAATAATGCTAATAATTAGAATTCACAAAGCACAACAGACTAATGGATGGAATAATACGCTTCTTCTTTTACACTAAAAATTATTTAGTCTTCATTTATTCAAATGCTCCTAATGAGGACAGCTCTGATTGAGTGTTTTGACCCTTTGTACCTCACTTCATTCCAAGGCAAATTTTACTTGCTCTCTTTCTCATTAAGCTTCTGTTTGAAATTGATTCATATTCAGAACTGAAGGTGAAGAAACCTGGCCATTCATTTAGATGATTAATTAGAAAGAAAAATTTTATTCATTCTAAAAAAAATGATACACAACCCTATTAGTTACTCCACATTGGCCAAGAATGAGATGTGATTCCCAGAAGTATGACTCGTTTCTCTGGGGCTGATGGAATTATTATTAGGATTAGACTTCTACAACTGAGCAGGCAACTGCACTGGCAAGACTTTCCAAACATGCTCAGGACTTCTGCTCACAAGTACCCCATTTACTTAAAGCATAAAACGTAAACTAACTTTGAAACTGATTATTAATGTTTTTCAAATTAACTTTATCAAATGAATAAACTTTTTTTTTGGTACTGGAGATTGAACCCAGGGGTGTTTTACCTCTGACTACACCCCAGCCTTTATTATTTTTTAAATTTTGAAACAGGGTCACTTTAAGTAGCTGAGGCTGGCCATGAACCTGTGATTCTCCTGTCTCAGTCTCCCAAGTATTGGGATTACAAGCATGCACCACCATGCCCAGATGGAATAAATATTTTTTAGAGTACTGAAATAGTGTGTGTGCAATGCGTGTGTGTGTGGGGTGTGTGTGTGTGTGTGTGTGTGTGTGTGTGTACTGGCTCTTGCTTAAGATTTAGTTTTACTTTTCTTTTAAAAGTCTAATAGGCAAGATTTTAGAAATATATATTCCATATATGTCCTTTGTGAGTTTTTCCATGTGTAGATTTTCTATCCAATATAATTACTATGATAAGAACAAGTAATTAAGCAGCCTACCTTCCTGGCCTTCCATTAAATTTAACAATAAATCATATGGTCCCACTTTGTGTTACATGGTTTTCTCAGACATGGCTTACAAGTAGAAAATTGAAATCTATTTAATGAGTAGTACATAGAATTCATGTTTTTGCTAGCTTGTTTTCTAGGTCTTATAACTGGATATATGGGCTCAGAAACAATTAGAAAATCAAATCTTTTTATGGTAAATAAAATAATAAGCATCACTGGGTCATTTAAGGACATTTTATCTAAAAATATAATCTGTTACAGTGATAGTAATATAAGACTGAAGTAAGTTTTCCTAACTCAAAAAACTGGAAAATTTGGAGTACTTAAATATAAGGAAAGTAATAACAAAAGAAATAAATGACATTTGTGGTTTAAGGAATACTGTGAGCTGATCAAAATCAATTTTGATAATTGCATTTATTACTTTCTTTTTTCAGATATCAATAAAATTTGACAATTAGAGGCAAGTGAGGGATAAGTTTTTTCCACTCTCCTTCTTTCTGAAGCTGCTACCAAGTAGAATTAAATGCAGAAAAAATATTTTTGTACACACAGTCACACACTAGCAAGTACTCATAAAACTCAAATGGTTTGTACTTTTGAAAAAGGCCTAGGTCTGTCATCTCACCACTCTGAAAAGCACCTTGCATAGTTTTTTTTTTAGATTATTGACATAATATCCTAGAGGCAGATTTTAGTTTAAGTTATAATTTGATCATGTGAGAACATCCATATTGACTAAAAGCCAGTCAGGATAAGGCCAGACCCAAGACATCTTTCTGCATGATCAGCTTCTGATTTTCATATTCTTTAACATTGTTCAGGCAAGCTAAGTGTACTCGAACAGTATTTTCCTCAAACCCTATATTCTGAGCACCATTTAAGTGGAACAAAAGTGTACAATAAATCTTTATACCACTGTCTCTCAGGATACATGGGGGTTGCGTCCAGGATGTTCACAGATGCTCAGGTCACTTACCTAAGAGGACTTGATCATGTTTACATATACCGTACTTACAGTACTTAATACAATGTAATTGTCAGGCAAGCAATGGTTATACTCTACTGTTTAGGGAATGATGACAAGGGAAAAATGTTTCTGCATGATCAGTAATTCATGGATGTTCAGTCATGGATACAGAGGGCTAACTGTACCAATGGTCAGAGATACAGATTAAATATTCCTAACATAAGTCATTTGTTCATATCAAAGCATATATATATATATATATATATATATATATACACACATATATTTATATACATCATCTAATATCTCTTTAAATATGAACTGTTCAATTCTATACTGTGTGTTATAAAACTAACTTACATTCATATAGAAATATATGTGATAATAACATCTCAAAAAGCAAATTACAGACAATATATTTTCAATCCCTAAATCTTTCAATATGATTTTCTAGAAAAAAGTATAACATATTACATTATAAAGATTACATTACCACAATTTTAATAATTTTATAATGATTCATTAACTATCCCAATTTAACAATATTCCTCTAAAATGTTTTCTACAACCTATTTTCTCACAAGATCTAATTCAGGACTTCTAGACATTTTAAATTTCCAACAGTTCTTTTTGTTAATATTCTGATTTATTGAAGAGTACAGATATTTCCAACTCTCCTATTTTGGTGATGTTTAAATTGCCCTAATGTCCTTTACTTCTTGTAAGTTAAGTCAAAGGTCTTTGTGATACTCAAGTTAAACATTTTTAAAATTTCATTATACATGATATTTAATGTATAAATTTGCATGGTGTTGCATTAGATTTGGTCAACCCAGAAAGAGTGATGAATTACTTGAAGGAATTTATTATCAGATATGGGGATTATAACATAAGGCAATACAATACAATATCATATAATAAACATAATATAATAATTACCTTTAAGCCTATTGCACATTATGGTGACTATAGTCAATAACAATATATTGTGTACTTGAGAATTGTTGACAGTAGTTTTCAAGTGTTCACTGCAAATATGTACATGAGGTAATGTATATGTTAAATAGCTTGATTCAGCTATTCCAAAATGCATGAATATATTAAAACATAATTTTGTATGTTATAAATATATATAATTTTTACTTGTCAGTTAAAAATTACCTTTAAAATGGTAAAGTGCAAGCCAGGCATGGTGGCGCACGTCGTAATCCCAGTACTTGGAAGGCTGTGACAGGAGGATTGCAGGTTCAAGGCTAACCTCAGCAATTTAGAGAGGCCCCCAGCATCTTAGTGATACCCTGTTTCAAAATAAAAAAATAAAATAGGGCTGTGGGTGTAGCTCACAGGTAGAATGTCCCTGGATTCAATTCCCAGTATCACACATACACACACACACACACACACACACACACACACACACACAATTGGTTTAGTGCAAAAGAAGTTAAACAATTTAATATAAAGCTCATAGAATAGTAGAGAAGCATTAGAGGTAAAAATAAATTCTGCAATTACAGTTTTTACATGCTAGGTTCTAGCCATCTCCTATTGTATTAAAGCTTTATATACAAAGGTAGGCAAAAGTGTACCATAAAGTTGTTGCTTTCAAGAAAAATTGAAATTGCTACCATTTCTTCACTGATGAGTATTTGCCTGATTAATGTCATATTTATGCCATAATGTGGTTCTGCTCTTGTGCCTCAGCATACACAATAACATTTTGTGTTTCAATGCTGAAACATAGAGAAACATTTTAAATGGTAATCAAACTTGACATGTGTACTTCCAATAATGCACATGATTCAATTGAAGTAATTACAATATGAATAGCTAAGACCAAGGTCATACATGGCAGGTAATGAGAGCTTTGTCATAATGCTAACATTTTTACAATTATTAGAAGACACCAACAACTGTTAAATGTATCTCACTATTAGAAATTGTAAAATGTAGCTGGGCCCAGTGGTGCAAGCCTGTAATCCCAGTACCTGAGAGGTAGAGACTGGAGGATTGCAGGTTCAAAGCCAGTCTCAGAACATTAGTGAGAACCTGTTTCAAATTAAATTGGGCTGGAGGTGTAGCTCAGAGGTACAAGGCCCCAGGGTTCAATCCCTGGAACCACACACAAACACACAAAAAAGAAAGGAATTTTAAAATGTGCCAAATATGATTCTTAGTATCAATGAAATACTGATTTAGAGTCAATGAAGTTTTTGAGTATTCCAGGCAAAGAATTAGTACTGTTTGGCTTTAATTGACTCCCTTTTAAATTTGTTTTTCTACTATGATAATTTATTTATTTATTTATTTTGCGGTACCTGCCCTATTTTTTATACTTTATTTTGAAACCGGGTCTCACAAAGTTGCGGAGGGCCTCACCAAGGAGAGAGAGAGAGAGAGACAGGGAGAGAGAGAGAGCTGAGGCTGGCCGCGAACCTGGATCCTCCGGTCTCTGCCTCCCAAAGTACTGGGATTACAAGTGTGCGCCACCACGCCCGGCCTACTATGGTAATTTAGTGATTACTATTATTGGAAATATATTGAGTATTAATATTAGATAACTATTAGGCCATTTATAGCATTTATATTTTCACATCTTTCCCCCAAACTATCACGTGTACTTCAAAGCCTAAAAATATATCTTTGAATGAATTAGTAATACAGAAAAGTTAGGAATTTTGAAAATATTTTAGAGGAATAAGAACTTTCCATAAAAATGATTAAGTCAATGCTGAAGATATTATTGCACACTAAAAAACTTTGAAAGTGCACAACTTTAAAAGATAAAGGAAAATTGTGTAATTTTATACATTGAGAAATTTTATTGTAATTTTACCAAATGTTTATAAATAAATTTCAGTAAATCTAAAACTTCAAAATTTAGGCCTATTACTTTGAAATGAGACCTTGGAATAATTTCAATCAAAGGAATATGAGATAATTAATATAAAATGTAATAATAGAGGAAAAAAGCCATTGTCCCACAGCAGCCTATAATGTGAAAAATGACAATCATTGCAGAGGTTATAGCTATGTATATAACTTTCACCTTTAATATTATATAATTCTAATATATAACACACGTGTTTTGTATTCTGGCTAAAAATTAAGCATGTGTTCAACTCTAAGACACAGAGCAACGAGTTTTCCTGCATAATTATACCAATTTAAATCCCCAACAATGATGTGCATACAATCAGTTTCTCCATAACCTGAATTACTAACCATTGTACAAGTTTCAAGAATTCTTTGGACATTTTAGTATCCTTTTATGTGAAGTTCCTATAAAAATATTTGCCTATTTTTCTTTGCATTACTGTGTCCTTATTACTGACTTAAGGAGAGTTTTATATTTGATTGAGGAATAGAAAATAGCTTTATATTGTAAAAATGTGTGGATATTAATAATTTCTTACTTTAAAGTAAAGTTTAAGGTATATAACATAGTATTTGTATACATATACATAGTTATAAAGTTATTATAATGAAAAATGTTAGTATTCCTATAATCTCACAGTTTCCTATTTCCCCACCCCTCTTTACTATGAGCAGTTATGACCTACTCATTTAGCAAATATCCTTACTAAAATATGCTATTGTTAACAGCAGACCTTGTGTTGTACTAGTTTATATATCGTATAAAGTTTATATATAGTATATAGTTTTTGATATATTCATCTTACATTTTTACTATTTTGTAGTTTTTGACCTATAAGCGAGATCATGAAATATTTTTCTTCTTGCTTATGGCATAATATTCTCCAGGTCCACCCATGTGGAAGATGGTAAGGAACTCCTTCTTTTTAAGAACTTTAAATAGTCCAGTGTGTGTGTGTGTGTGTGTGTGCGTGTATTTGTGTGTGTTATGTGTATACTACATTTTAAGAAAACATAGAATTTTATATTAATAACTTTTAAATTTAATTTAATCTATTTTGGATAGAAATTCTTTGTAGATATTTTCAGTTGTAAATGCCTTTCCCAAATCTGTAGCTTTTGGAAGCCACATATTCAGCTATTTAATTAATCTATATCATATTTTACAGTTGTCTGTTTATAGAGATTTATATTTCCTTTACTTGCTTTTGGTTTTGAAGCTATGTTAGTATAACACAATATAGATTTCAGATCAGATAATATTAACAAAAGATGGACATGGTCAATTCATAATGATAAATGTGGCAATTAAGCAAGAGGACATGATAATTAGAAGACATGATAATTAGATAGGTATTTCATAACAAAGCTTCAAAATACATTAAGCAAAGCCCACTAGAACTCCATACATGAATAGGCAGATACAAAATTACAAAAGCAATTTTAATACCATCCTTTAAATAACAGAAGAAGCAGACAGAAAATAAATAGGTATACAGAATGCTTAATTCCATTGGCTATCTTGAGCTAATTGACATTTATAGAACACCTCACCCAGCACCCGCAGAATAAACTTTACTGCAAGTGCACTTGAAATACTTTATTAAACAGAGCATGGTATGGGCCATAAAACTAGGCTTATGAAGTGTAAAAGGAATTATTGTTTTCTAGTAGACTGAAAGTACTTTTTTTTAATGTTTTTATTGGTGCATTGTAGTCTCACATTACAATGAGTATCAGTTTGGTGTAAACATACATGCAAACAGCTCTTAGTGTCCCCCCACCTCTCCCCCATATGTAGCACTGATGATGATATTGGTATAATCTCATATGTACACATTGTTTATGATAGTAATTCCATGGATTCACTACTTTCTTGCCCTTCCCCTTCCCTTGTACCCCTTCCCTTGCACCACTGAGGGTTCTCTATTGTCATTGGAGTCCCTTTTGTGTCCCCACTACTCCCTAGTTTGCGCATATTAATGGAAACATATGTCCCTTCTTTTTTTGTGATTGGCTAATCTCACTTAACATAATGTTCTCCAGATCTTTCCATTTTCTTGCAAATGCTGTTATTTCGTTCTTCTTTTTTGCTGAGTAGAATTCCATTGTGTGTATTTCCCATAATTTTGTAATCCATTCATCTGTTGATGGACATCTAGGTTGGTTCCATAATTT
>PVJS01056120.1:0-12447 GCA_004027185.1 Glis glis | reverse complement strand
TGGTGTTTCTTTTTTCCTCCTGTCCTGGGATTCTCTTCCCAATATTGGAGCATATGCCCCAAGGGGCTATCTGAAGGAATTTTATCTAATTCTTCTTCCTCCCTGTGTGCCCTTCCACAGCGTGAAGAGGTTCTATTTCCCATCTTGGCTTCCCTCCTTGTGGAACTGCAACTAGATACTTGGCTGAGACTTAGTCTCCCCCTGCTGGAGGTTTCTAGTATTTCTCCCAGTTGCGCCTAGTCTTTGTCTCCCTTGTGGGAAATATATCCCCAGTAGGCATTTCTTGGCAGGCCAGTGAAAGCCTGTAGCTGGCTCCCCCGAAGAGGAGGCCTTATGCCGTATAAAACGCCAAGGATATAACAGAATGGCATGTTCAGACTCCACACCTTTTACATCTCATTCAAGTACACACAGCCTTTACTTCCCACCCCAGCTTTCCTGGTTGTGTAACTGCACTAGATGCTCATTCAGGCACACACACGCACAAACCCCAGAGTGTCACGACCACCCAAGTATAACTTGCTTCTCCCTGAAGTGTTTATACCTGAGTCCACACGTGGATTTCTGGTCGCCACAGTATTTGTTAAGGCCTTCTCTCCGCGTTGCCTCGCAATTTTCTCCTGAAGGTCTATCACCTGCTCCAGAGAGTGTGAGTCCCCCTTCTCCCAAGGCTACCACAACACGGCAGTAGGATTCATCTCCCTTAAGAAGAGGGGATTCTCACCACCCTGGAGGGATGCTGTGTCCCCATGTTGGGCGCCAAATTGTTAGAAATAACTTTTCAGGGCATCTAAAGAAAAGGTACGTGTTCGAAAATTGCTTGGCAAGGCGATTTTACTTTTTTGCAAAAAAGGATGCTTCCAGGTGTGTGAGAGAGCACACCTCACAAAGAACCCAGTGGGTCTTATATCCCTAACGCAAGGCTCCTCCTGTGCTAAACTCCTATTGGTGAGAGTTACAGCTTCCCATTCTTCCCGATCAGCTACAGGGGAAGATGGGGGAGGGTCGACACCTGTAATCTCTTAAGAGATGTTAATTTGGGGAAGGAATGTAAGTCCCTACCAGGTTACAAAATGGCCGTTTAAATAAAACTACCTCCTTTGACAGAAAAGATACAATTATATTCTCACAGATTGAACACAGGGGTGTTCTACCTCTGAGCTACACCCTAGACCTATTTTATTTTTTATTTTGAAACAGAGTCTTGCTAAGTTGCTGATGGCCTTGCCAAATTGCTGAGGCTGTCCTCGAACCTGCAATCCTCTTATTTCAGCCTCCCAAGTACTGGGATTACAAGTGTGGGCCCCCCCGCTCCTCTTAATCCTCTTTATCCACATTATCTCCTTCAAAGAATCCCAGTAAATCATGCATAATTTTATTTTGCAAAGCACCATCAATGTACCATTTTTCTATTTGACAATCTTATAAAATCTATTAGCTTTGTTGAATAAGAAAGTGAAAGTTACTCTGTCTCAGAATAAAAAATAAAGTAGGACTGGTGGTGTAGCTCAGAGGTAGACTGCCCCTGGGTTCAGTCCCTAGTAACACACACACACACACACACACACACACACACACACACGCACCAATGAAAGTGAAAGTTAAGGCAAGTTACATCTCTAAGAGTCAGTTTCCCTATCTGTGAAAAGGCCCACCCTCAGGCCTCTGTTGGCTAATGAGCTTCCATGAGGGAGAACCACTAACACAGTGGTTGGTGGGCTCCAGCTAGTTCACAGGTGCCTCCTTTTCAGTATACCTCTGATCCTCTGAAACCAGCTAAGGCATGTCTGCAGTTGACACCAATGATGTCAGCAGTTTAGCTAATGGTGGTTCAATTTCACCCACAAATGCCTTCACAGTTCCCAGGTGGGTTACTCACTTTTGTTTTCTGCCTTAAATCTTTTCATTAACACAGCAGGGTAGTACATTCATGCAAGCATTTATTTTGTCTGTGCAACTTGTAGTGTTTGAGGTCTGAATTACTATTTGATGCAGTAACTCATATGTATATATATCCATTTTAGAGGTTCATTTTCATTTATTCATTCAACAAACATTTTGAGCATTGACCCTGAACCTCTTAAGATACAGTATTGAATGAAATAGTCAAAGTGTCTGCTTCTCAATGGACTTACTTTCTAGAAAATAGAGTATGTGTATTGGGCTATTTTAGATAAGGTAGTTAAGGAAGTCCTCTTTTTTTTTTTTGCGGTACTGGGGATTGAACCCAAGGGTATTCTACCTCCGAGCTACACCTCCAGCCCTATTTTTTATTCTTTATTTTGAAACAGTTGCAGAGGGCCTCACTAAGTAGCTGAGGCTGGCTGCGAACCTGGATCCTCCGGTCTCAGCCTCCCAAGTACTGGGATTACAAGTGTGTGCCACCATGCGCGGCTTAGGAAGTTCTCTTGATGAGGTAACATTTCAACACAGAATGAGGAGTGCCATGAGTGGACAGGTTATATTAATATGCTCTTATGGAAAAACAGTCAAGTAAGTCCAAAGGCCCTGAGGTAGGAGTCCCGGAACAGCCAGGAGGTAGGGTGGCTGAAAAGACATGACAAAAGCAAGGTATGGTGGAAATATCAGGAATGACCTTGCAGCCTTCCAGATAACGCCTCCTATCCTCCCAGTGATTCGGGAGGCTGAGACAGGAGGATCACAAGTTTGAGGCCAACCTGGGCAACTTAGCCAGACCCCGTCTCAAAATAAAAAGGACTGGGGATATAGCTTAGCAGTAGAGTGCCCCTAGGTTCAATCCCCAGTACCACAAATAAAATAAAATGCCCTTGCTATGGTTTGGATGTCCCCCTCCAAAACTCATGTTGAAACTTAATTGCCAATGGGGAGGTGCTGGGAGGTGGGATCTTTAAGAAGTGATTAGGTCATTGCCCTCATTAATAGATTAAGACCATTATCTCAGGACTGAGTTACTGGGTAGCTTTGTTATTAAAAAAAAGTTCTCTTCCCTTAGTTTAAGAATGAGCCAGTTGGGCGTGGTGGGCACGCTTGTAATCCCAGTACTTGGGAGGCTGAGGCCGGAGGATCTGGGTTCATGGCCAGCCTCAGCTACTTAGTGAGGCCCTCTGCAACTTAGTGAGACCCTGTTTCCAAATAAAGAATAAAAAATAAGGCTGGGGGTGTAGCTCGGAGGTAGAATGCCCCCAGGTTCAATCCCCGGTTCCGCAAAAAAAAAAAAAGAGAAATTTCTTAAAAAAAAAAAAAGAATGAGCCAACCTGGGCATGGTGGCGCACGCTTGTAATCTCAGTATTTGGGAGGCTGAGACAGAAGGATCACAGGTTCAAGGATAGCTTCAGCAAGTAGTGAGACTTTCATCAACCTAGCAAGACCCTGTTTCAAAATAAAAGAATAAAATAGGGCTGAGGGTGTAGCTTGGAGGTAGAATGCCCCTGGGTTCCATTCCCAGTACCAAAAAAAAAAAAAAAAAAAGGAATGAGCCAAACAACCCGGCATGTTGGCACAGGCCTGTAATCCCAGTACTTGGGGGCCTGAGAAAGGATCACAGGTTTCAAGGACAGTTTCAACAACTTAGTGAGGCTCTCAGCAACCCAGCAAGACCCTGTTTCAATACAAAAACATAAAAAAGGAAGGGGATGTAGCTCGGAGGTGGAATGCCCCTGGGTTCAACCCCAAGTACCACACACACACACACACAATAGAATGAGCAGGAGTATACACAGATTTTCATATTTATTTTAGTGTATAAGTAAACGTAAACATTTGAAAACATTGTAAATCATTGCCTTAGAGAGCTGGGTGGGGCTCTTGATTCCTGAAAGGGAAGCAGAGGCAGAAGGCATTGAGAAATTTGGGGGACGGCACAGAAAGTTCACTGAACAATCCAAACACAAATATCTACTTTGTGATTTTTCCAAAGACCAACCTTAGTGCTATTTACTAAATCTACCTCTTTCCTCCATTTGAAATTGGGCAGGAAAGGAGAGGAGGAAGTTGCTTAAGACAAATTATTCAAACCAACCAACCTTTTGAATGCAGAAGTAGAGCTCTAGGAAGCTGCATGTGAGCAGGGAAGAGGCAGCTGCTTCCTCAGAGTCGTCCCCCAAAGGCAGCACCTTTTTATTTATCTTATTCTTTTTTTTTTTTTTTGCAGTATTGGGGATTGAACCCAGGGGCATTCTACCTCTGAGCTATACCCCCAGCCCAATTTTATTTCCTATTTGGAAACAGTGTCTCACTAGTTTGTGGAGGGCCTCACTAAGTAGCTAACGCTGGCTGCAAACCTGAGATCCTCCTGTCTCAGCCTCACAAGTACTGGGATTACAAGCGTATACCACCACGCCTGGCTAAAGCAGCACCTTTTTAAAGAAGATTGTTTTTTAGCCAGGCAGGGTGGCTCATGCCTGTGATCCCAGTATTTAGGAGGCTGAGACCGGAGGACCGCAGTTTTAAGATCAGTGTGTGGTAACTTAGCAAGACTCTGTTTAAAAATAAAAAATAAAAAGGGCTGAGGAAGTAGCTCAGAGGTAGACTGGCCCTGAGTTCATTCCCAGTACCACCAAAAAACTAAAAATCAAACAAAACAAACAAAATCCTGGGTGTGGTGGCACATGCTTGTAATCCCAGTACTTGGGAGGCTGAAGATAGGAGGAGTGCAGGGTCGCAGCCAGCCTCAGTTACTTAGTGAGGCCCTCCACAACTTAGCGATGATATCGAGTTTCTTACTGGGTCCTTGTCTGATGGAGTTGAAGAATGAAATCTGCAGACACCAGGAAGATGAAAGTAGGAATTTTATTTTAAAGGAGTAAGTAAGCGGAGAGGCAGATCACCCCTGGGGGCTTTGGCAGACTCCAGAATCCAGCAGGGCCTTCTGGCACTGCCCGAGTGTAGCCCAGGCCACACACCATCAGTTGCACACCACCTTTCCCCAAAGTCCACTTGATCCACCACAGAGAAGCAGGGTTAAAGTGCCTACGCAGGGGAGGGGTCCCGAGAGGGTAGTCGATTTTGGTGCTGAACATAGGGCTTTATGTATGTTTCAAGCCCCTTGGTATAGACATTAACCAATGAAGAAAGTCCCTGTTTTTCATCTTGTTTTTCTTGACTAAGTTAATCTGTCATCTGTCGCCTTTAATTCCCTGAAGTCACGAGACTGTTCTGCATGTTTGTTCCCAGGTCTATACGTAGCAACAGCCCATGAGTCTAAGGTTGGTGCACATAGATCTTTGGTTCCTAATATCTTGGCTCCACTCCTCCACATTTAATTGTTCGTGTTCAGGTCTGATGAACAACATGAAAACACCTTCCTTCTGTGTGTGTGTGGGGGGGGGTCTGGATTTTGTTTTTCTTTCTTTTTTTTTTTTTTTGCGGTACCGGGGATTGAACCCAGGGGCGTTTTACCTCTGAGCTACACCCCTGGCCCTATTTTTTTATACTTTATTTTGAAACATGGTCTCACGAAGTTGTGGAGGCCTCACTAAGTAGCTGAGCCTGGCCGTGAACCCGGATCCTCCGGTCCCTGCCTCCCAAGTACTGGGATTACAAGCGTGCGCCACCATGCCCGGCTGGATTTTTTAACCCTTAACCCTTACCTCCTGGGGTTCCTGTTCCCACACTGCCTACCCAATACCTAACTCCTCAGTGAGACACTGTTTCAAAATAAAATAATAAAATAGGGCTGGGGTGTAGCTCAGAGGTAGAATACCCCTGGGTTCTATCCCCAGTACCATACACAAAAAGGATTATTTTTCAGAAAACAGCTTTATTGAGAATTCACTGTATTCAAATACTCACTTAATTTTTTAGTAAATTTTCTGAGAAGTATAAACATCACCATAAATTAATTATTTTTTAGCCGGGCATGTGGTGCATGCTTGTAATCCCAGTATTTGGGAGGCTGAGACAGGAGGGTCGCAGGTTCGAGGACAGCCTCAGCAAGTAGTGAGACTCTCAGCAACCTAGTGAGACCCTGTTTTAAATATAAAATATGCCGGGCGTGGTGGCGCACGCTTGTAATCCCAGTACTTTGGGAGGCGGAGACCGGAGGATCCGGGTTCGCGGCCAACCTCAGCGTGCATGTGCACGTGCACGATTGATCTCTCTCTCTCTCTCTCTCTCTCTCTCTCTCTCTCTCTCTCTTTCTACCTAGCGAGGCCCTCCGCAACTTCGTGAGACCTGGTTTCAAAAATAAAGCATAAAAAAATAGGTGTAGCGCGGAGGTAGAATGCCCCTGCGTTCAATCCCCGGTACCGCAAAAAAAAAAAAAAATATATATATATATATATATAATAGGGTTGGGGTATAGCTCAGAGGTAGAATGCCCACAGAACCAAGAAAAAAATTAATTTTTTGGGGTGTGTGTGTGTGTGTGTGTGGTGCTAGGGATGAAACCCAGGGTCATTCTACCACTGAGCTACATCCCCACCCCAAAGGTTCCCATTTCTCCATATCCTTATCAACACTTCTATTGTCTGTGTTATTTATTATAACTATTCTGGCAGGCATGAAATGGCATCTCACTGTAGTTTTAATTTGCATTTCTCTATGACTAATGATGTTAGCATCTTTTCATGCATTTTTTAGCCATTGGTGATTTATTCATTCACATATTTTGCTCACTTTTTTTGTGGTGCTGGAGATTGAACCCAGGGGCATTCTACCTCCAAGCTACACCCCATCCCTATTTTTTATTCTTTATTTGGAAACAGGGTCTCACTAAGTTGCAGAGGGCCTCACTAAGTAGCTGACGCTGTCTTTGAACCTGCGCTCCTCTGGTCTCAGCCTCCCAAGTACTGGGATTACAAGCGTGTGCCACCATGCCCAGCTTTGCTCACTTTTTAATTGTGTTCTTTATTTATTCTTGAACTATAAAAGTTCTTTGAAAATTCTAGATATAAGTCCCTTATCCAACTTGTATGTTGCAAATTTTATTTTCCCAGTTAGTGGCAGGCTTTTTTGTTAATAATTAGACAATTGTTCTTAAAGTTCTTTGATATCTTTCTGCCAGGTGCAGTATTGTAAGCCTGTAATCCCAGTACTTGGGAGGCTGAGACAGGAGGATCATAGGTTCAAGGCCAGCCTCAGCAACTTAGCAAGATGCTCAACGACTTAGTGAGACCCTATTTGTAAGTTGGAAAGGGCCTAAGTTGCTGAGGCTGGCCATGAACCTGCGATCCTCCTGTCTCAGTCTCCCAAGTACTGGGATTACAAGTGTGTGCCCCCACACCCAGCTAATGCTTTTAAAATTCCTTCAAATTCAGATATTCAGTATGACAAGGTGGCATGTATTGGGGTAATATGTCCTGAACCCTATCATTATAAAGTTCAATTACCCCAACAACTCTACAGGAGTAGAAATGATTCCCTCTGCAGCAAATAAAGTGAGATTGAGAAAGACCAAGGAAATCAATTACAAATACGAAGTTAATAGGTGGTTGTGACAGAAAACTTGGACTCTGTATTCTAACTCTTAAAACCATGTTCTGTCAGCTATACCTCAGCGTCACAACAAGACAGAGCTAGATTCAGTCAACACTTCTCATTAAATGGTGCTGTTTTTCATCAAAGCACACCATCTCAAGTTTTAAGGCTTGCAGAAAGAATAGGGCACTGGAAGAGAAAAAAAAAAAAAGACTATGGCTTCATGCAAAACTTCCTGAATAGAGAATTCTCCAGTGCCTTTAAGATTGTGAAAACAGATTTCTTACAAGGAGCCAGTGACTGCTAAAGATGAAAAAAAAGAAATGAGCTCCAGAAAAATTTTGTTTAAAAGACTAGGCTACTAAGCAGTGTGGGACAGGGAAGGAAGCTTCATTAAAAACTCTTTCTAGTCATAGAGGGGGAAGGAAATCTCTGTTAGGTAGAAGAGAAAGAAATAGATTCAGGGATAGCCTTCTAAAGAATTCCCCAGAGGTTTATCTGGAATTTTCAGCTTGTCTTTACAGTCAAGCTCTCAAGGAAGGAAATATGAAGTTAAAATAATAATAATAAATCAAATTACTTTGAAGCCTCTCAGTTAGAAAAATGCACTAAGGTCTTTAAGACTATAAATTGAGCCAGGCATGGCGGTGCTTGCTTGTATTACCAGTACTTGGGAAGCTGAGATAGGAGAGTCACAGGTTCCAGCCTAGCCTTAGTAATTTAGCAAGACCCACAGATCATTTCAAAATAAAATATAGAAAGGGCTGGAGGTAACATGCCCCTGGGTTAAATTCCCAGTACCAAGAAACAAAACAAACAAACAAAAAAAGGTACGACTATAAAATTGGCAATTAAGGAATAACTTCTTTCTTAAAATTCTCTTCCATGATTTTCCAGAATCCTTGAAATCTTTTTTTTTTTTTTTTTGTGGTAATGGGGATTGAGCTCTGGGACATTCTACCTCCAAGATACACCCCCAGCCCTATTTTATTTTTATTTTGAAACAGGGTCTTGCTAAGTTGCCAAGAGTCTCACTACTTGCTGAGGTTGTCCTCGAACCTGCGATCCTCTGGTCTCAGGCTCCCAAGTACTGGGATTACAGGCGTGTGCCACAACTGGCTAACCCTTGAAATCTTTACAAAGACTTTTCAGGATATTCAAAGTTAAAATGAAGAAAATACCAATATGTATGTATGTATTTTTGTGGTACTGGGGATTGAACACAGGAATGTTCTACCTCCAAGCTACACTCCCAGCCCTATTTTACTTTTTATTTGAAAATAAGGTCTCACTAAGTTGTGGAGGGCTCACTAAGTTGCTGAGGCTGGCCTTGAACCTGTGATTCTCCTGTCTCAGTCTCACAAGTACTGGGATTACAGGTGTGCGCCACCACAATGGCTTGAAAAATCTTAAAACAAGACAACCCCCCCGCAAGATGCAATAAACAAACAAGCAAGCAAATAGAAAAGACAACACAAAAAGAATAATTTTAGTGGAAAGTCAAAGTCAATTTATGTAAAAATATTTTGAGATGTTTGAGGATATAGACCATACCTATCCAATAGAGGGGAAGAAAGACTTTTCTTAACAGTCTTAGGTTCCCTGGTTAGATCTGAAAATTAAACTAACAAAGACAGATTAACAAGAGAAAAACATACAAATTTATTTAATATGTTTCATGTGACATGGGAGCCTTCATAGAAGATGAAGACCCAAAGATCGGTTAAACTCAAGTCCTTTTTTTCAGTAGGTTTGATGAAGAATGGAGAGTCCGGGAGAAATATGATATACTGAAAAGCATATGATCCAATGGTAACAAGCTGAGGGAACTGTACCAAGGCCTCTTTTTCAGGTTTTTCTTCATGTCTGTGTCTTGGGAGATAAGGAAACTTTCTTCCTCCAGGTATAGGGAGGGCGCCTCTCACATGAGAGTCTAATGATTTGCTTCAGGGAAAGTGTAACCTTCCTAAATTTTATGACCCACTTCAGGGAGAATGTCAGAGAGAACTTCCTGCTCATATGGGTTTCTCAGATTCCTTGGGCTTATAATGCTCATTATTCCAAGGAACCATATTTTGAGATAGTATGTTTTGACTTTTTCTTTTCTTTTTTCTCTTTTTTTTCTTTTCTTTTGGTACTGGGGATTGGACCCAGGGGCATTCTACTTCCAACCTACACCCCCAGCCCTTTTTATTTTTATTTTGAAACGGGGTCTTGCTAAGTTGTTAAGGGTTTGGCTAAATTGGCCTCGAAACTGTGGTACTTCCTTCTCAGCCTCCTAAGTACTGGTATTACAGTCATGGGCTACCACGAGTAGCTATCGCTGACTTTTTAATCAAGGCTGCTGGAAGAGTAAACAGGCATCAGAATTGGTATAAGAGAAAAAAGTTCTGCGAAATAAAAAGAAATAAGTAAAAAGAGAGAGAGAAGAGAAAACCTTCATGCAAAAATTCCTAAACAATTAATTCCCTAGTACCTTCAAAACTTAGGATAAACTACTTCAGAGGGTAAAAGGGAACCAATAGAAAAAGAAAAATAAGTACTGAAGAAGTTACTTTTTAAAAATGTCAGGTTTTCTAAATGCACTGTAGTATTTCAATTTAAATGCCCGGGGGGGGGTTCAGTGTAAAGATTTTGTGAATAAATTAATTTAGTATCAAAAAATCTACACTAGGCTTTATGGCTATAAAATGAGAGGAAAAGAAGAATGGGTTCTCTTGTTTAGATAACTTATCAACTTAGGTAATTAATTTTTTTTGTGTGTGTGTGGTACTGGGTATTGAACCCAGAGGCATTCTACCTCTGAGCTACATTCCCAGACCGATTTTATTTCTTATTTGGAAACAGGGTCTTACTAGGTTGCTGAGAGCCTCGCTAAATTGCTGAAGCTAACCTGCGATCCTCCTGTCTCAGCCTCCCAAGTACTAGGATTACAAGCATGCCACCATGTCCGGCCAGGTAATTAATTTTCAAGCATTAGTTTCATATTACACACACACACACACACACACACACACACACACACACACTCCAAGCCTCATCTTCCTGAGATTTTGATTTAGTTGGGTTTGGAGTATGAATCTTGTAGCACTTAAAAAGAAATCTCCCCTCATGATTCTTTCAAGTCACCCTCATGTGCTTGCCAAGGTCAGTAATAACTGGTGGTACAGAATTGAGGATATGCACTAAGAAACTTTAAATGGGAGGTGGAGAAAATAGTGACGAAGGGCCTCTGGCGACCATCTCTACACAGGCACACCGAGTTGAGCAGGTATGTGTGCACCATGCCACTTTTGCAACAGCTAAGGAGAGACTGAAGTAAGATAAAAGAAATTTTAAGAAATAGAAAGGTTAAATAAAGGAAGGACAAGGAAAAATAGTTTTAAAGTCCTTCATACTTTTCCAGGCCCATCACTCCCTAAGCCAGTCTTTCTGCCAGGCTCCCAAATTTTGGGAAGTCTATAAACCTACCTGGTATACTGTTAATTATCCCATCAATAAATAGTTTAAACAAAGAGAGATAGGATATTTTGAGAAGCCTATAATTTAGGGGACTTTCAGCGTTAAGTACTGATCAGATAATGGAGACCACGTCAGTCTAAGGATCCTGAGAATGACCAGAACATCGTAATCTTGAGATCACCAGACTCCTGTCATCCCTGTAGACCTTTCGATACCCACCCTTCACCAAATGTCCTTTAAAAGAGGAGCCAGGAGCTGGGTGTGGTGATGTACGCTTTTAATCCCAGTACCTGGGAGGCTGAGACCAGAGGATCTGGGTTCGCTGCCAGCCTCAGCTACTTAGTGAGGCCCTCCGCAACTTAGTGAGACCCTGTTTCAAAATAAAGAATAAAAAATCGGGCTGGGGGTGTAGCTTGGAGGTAGAATGCCCCTGGGTTCCATCCCCAGTTCCGCAAAAAAAATAAGAGGAGCTGGGAACCCCCCAAATGTGTTTCTCACTCTTGAGATGGCCCACATTCTTCCTTGAATGTGTATTCTTTGCTTCCCTAAATAAATCTCTGTGCCTCTACTGACACATGCTGAAATTCTTTTCAGTTTTGTTCAAGTATGTCAAGGACCCCACTGGTCCTGAGTTGAGCCCCCTATCCCCAACTCCTGGGGACCCTCTGCTGGAGATATCTCTTCTTCCACAACAAGACCATAGTGCCTGCTTTCAGTATAACAAAACGAAAAGAGGCATTGAAGGAAGGGAAAAAGGGGGGGGGGGAGGAAAGAGTTGCCCATGTCAGTCCTCCCCCAACAACAGACAGACAAGTATGAAAAGAGATGTTAGCTGCTTGGGGTAAGAGAAAATTAAGTCCAGGTCTTAGACTTGAGACAATACATGGCCCACTATAGTGAAACTCAGTGCTGGGCAAAGCCCTTCCACCCCTACCCCTAGCCCAATACCCACAGACTGTGAGCTGCTAGAACTTCACTAGACTAAACAGCTAACTGCCTCCACCTTCCTTCCTCCAACCTTGGGTGGCAGCAGACTGAGAGCAAGACTCCACCTGCTGGGGAGCAGGGCATAAAAGCTAATACTGAGCCGGGCATGGTGGCGCACACTTGTAATCCCAGTACTTTGGGAGGCGAAGACCGGAGGATCCAGGTTCGTGGCCAGCCTCAGCTCTCTCTCTCTCTCTCTCTCTCTCTCTCTCCCTGTCTCTCTCTCTCTCTACTTAGTGAGGCCCTCCGCAACTTCGTGAGACCCGGTTTCAAAATAAAGTATAAAAAATAGGGCCGGGGGTATAGTGCGGAGGTAGAATGCCCCTGGGTTCAATCCCCGGTACCGCAAAAAAGCTAATACTGAGCCGGGCATGGTGGCGCATGCTTGTAATTACAGTACTTGGGATGCTGAGATAGGAGGATTGTGGGTTCGTGGCCAGCCTCAGCTACTTAGTGAGGCCCTCAGCAACTTAGTGGTGAGACCCTGTTGCAAGATAAAGAATAAAAAATAGGTCTAGGGATGTAGCTTGGAGGTAGAATGCCCCTGGGTTCAATCCCCAGTACCGCAAAAAAAAAAAAAAAAAAAAAAAAAAAAAAAA
>PVJS01056119.1:0-12448 GCA_004027185.1 Glis glis | reverse complement strand
GTCTTTTACCTCCTTGGTTAGGTTTATTCCCAAGTATTTTATTGTTTTGGGGGATATCGTGAGTGGAAATGTCTTCTGGATTTCTTTTTCAGTGGATTTATGGTTGGCATACAGAAAAGCTTCTGATTTTTTAAGATTGATTTTGTATCCTGACACTTTGCTGAATTTGTTGATCAGTTCTATGAGCCTTTTGGTTGAGTTTGTTGGATCTTCTAAGTATAATATCATGTCATCTGCAAATAAAGATAGTTTCAGTTCCTCCTTTCCTATTTGTACTCCTTTTCTTTCCTTCTCTTGCCTTATTGCTCTGGCTAGAGTCTCGAGTACTATATTGAAAAGGAGTGGTGACAGCGGACATCCTTGTCTTGTTCCTGTTTTTAAAGGGAACTCTCGAAGTTTTTCCCCATTCAGTATGATGTTGGCTGTGGGCCTATTGTATATTGTCTTTATGATGTTGAGGTATGTTCCTTCTATTCTGATTCTCTGCAGAGTTCTTATCATGAATGGGTGTTGGATTTTGTCAAATGCTTTTTCAGCATCTATTGAAATGATCATGTGATTTTTGTCTTTAGTTCTGTTTATGTGGTGGATTACATGGATTGTTTTCAGAATTCTAGACATGAATTTTCTTTCTTAAAGTAGAAAAGAACATGTATTAGTGTTGTTTTTGTTTCATTTTGCTTTTCCATATGGAGAATTGAACCCAAGGGCACTCTGCCACTGACCTATATCCCCGGCACATTTTATTTTTTTATTTTGAGACAGGGGCTTCACTAAATTGCCCAGGCTGGCTTTGAATTTATGATCCTCCTGCCTTAGCCTCCTGAGTAACTGGGATTACAGGAATGTACCACCACGCCCAGCTTATGAATGCAGTTTTTAATAGATTCAGTCTTTACATAGGCTCTTGTAATCTTTTTTTCTTCACAAAACAGTGTTTCATGAACATCAAGATTCATTTTTATGGGGAAAAATGTATTTTCTAATGCTGAAATGTTTTCCAACCCTAGATGGATAGAGAAAAGTCACCGGGCCTTTTAGAATCAGGGAAGTCACCCTTGTAAGCACAAGAATGTGGGTAGAGACCCTGCCGTCCCTCTCTAGAAGCCCAAGCGTAGGCGCATCTTGGCAGGCCCAGTCAGGACACTAGTGACACTAGAGGCTCACGCCGTTCCTGGGCCTGGTCCGGAACTTTCTAGCATGGGTCCTAGAGTAATTGAAAGTGCCACTGAACACAGTTGTCATTTACCCCTCCATGGAATGGACAGCAAGGCAGACAGTGGTACTGAAACCACAGCTACTCCTCAGGAGCTTTACAGTTTTTTGGAGAATTTTTTTTTCCTTAAAAGGTCATGCAAGTTCCTACAATAAGATACTTTTGTCTTAATATAAGAATATTTCAAGCTGGGCGTGGTGGCGCACGCTTGTAATCCGAGTACTTGGGAGGCTGAGACAGGAGGATTGCAGGTACGAGGACAGCCTCAGCAATTTAGTGAGGCTCTCAGCAACCTAGTGAGGCCCTGTTTCCAAATAAGAAGTAAAATCAGTCTAGGGTGTAGCTTGGAGGTAGAATGCCTCTGGGTTCAATCCCCAGTACCACACACACACAAAAAAGAATATTTCAAACTGTGCTATTGAGTAAAACTCATATTCTTTTTTTGTGTGTGTGTGGTACTGGGGATTGAACCCACAAAACATTCTACCTCCGAGCTATACCCCCAGCCCTATTTTTTATTCTTTATTTTGAAACAGGGTCTCACTAAGTTGCGGAGGGCCTCACTAAGTAGCCGAGGCTGGCCCCGAACCTGTCATCCTCCTGTCCCAGCCTCCCAAGTACTGGGATTACAAGCATGCGCCACCATGCCTGGCTGTAAAACTGATATTCTGTAAAGATGCTTTGGGTGTCTTTGAAAGCTCCCTGTGCATTCCTGCTCAGCGTGAGAGGAGTGGCTGCATCTCATTTTCTCCTCTATTTATTCTATAGTTACCTGAAAGCTAATATTTCAGATTTTGATGATGCAAATAAAAGTGTGGCATACTAACTTAAATTAAGTTCCTAACAAAAAGGTTTTTTTGTTTTGTTTTAACCATTTCTAGGTTATTTGCATGGGTGCAAAAGAAAATGGATTGCCGCTGGAGTATCAAGAGAAGTTGAAAGCAATAGAGCCAAATGACTATAAAGGAAAGCTCTCAAAAGAAATAGAAGACATTTTAAAAGGGGCGGAAACAATATAGAACATACAGTTTATCTAAGAATATTCTATATATGAATATAAAATACTTTTAACTGTGAAGGAGTATCTCACTTGAGTAATTCCATGTGTTCAGACTATAATAAGACTCTGGGTTAGGAGTCAGACAATTAAAAGGGGGCTGCAGGACTCTGGGCTGTGAGACAGATGGCTGTGGGTACTTCTGTGGACACTTGAAGTGGTTTTTTTTTTTTTTTGCGGTACCGGGGATTGAACCCAGGGGCGTTCTACCTCCACGCTACACCCCTGGCCCTATTTTTTTTTATACTTTATTTTGAAACCGGGTATCACGAAGTTGCAGAGGGCCTCACTAAGTAGAGAGAGAGAGAGAGAGAGAGAGAGAGAGCGCTGAGGCTGGCCGCAAACCCGGATCCTCCGGTCTCGGCCTCCTAAAGTACTGGGATAACAAGCGTGCGCCACCACGCCCGGCCTGAAGTGGTTTTTCTTGAGTTGGTCTTAAGCGACCTCTTGCTCTGTGACAGAGGAAAGGCTTGTAGGCTGCGTGATGACGATTCTGGTGAATTGCTCTGCTGTCTGGGTTTTTTCTTTATGTTTTTAATCAGCTCAATAAGAGTAAGAAAACTACAGAGAGAGCTGATAAATGAAATTTTGAAAATTGGAAAGATGGTATACTGTCCTTAGAGAAATAAATGTATTTGTGGTTTAATCTATTTCCCCCACTAACGTACTCCATTTTGTTATGTTGTTAGACTCAAATCATCAGGCATGCCGGAGCTTGGCCATATGGAGTCTGTACTAACAGAGTGTTGCACAGACTCTGGAACCAGACAGCCTGGATCCGTGTCCAGTTTCACCACTTTTCTTTCTTTCTCTCTCTTTTTTTTTTTTTTTTGTGGTATTGGGGATTGAACCAAGGGGCATTCTACCTCCAAGTTACACCCCTGGCCCTTTTTAAAATTTTTTTTATTTTGAACTAAGTTGCTGTCACTAAGTTGCTGAGGGTCTTACTAAGTTGCTAAAGCTGGCCTCGAACCTGTGATCCTACTCTCTCAGCCTCCCAAGTACTGGGATTACGGGCATGTACCACCATGCCCAGCTAGAGGATAAACGTTCTACTGAAGTGATACCACAGAAAAAAATGGTAGGACCCACCTCCATCCAGGCCAGCAAAGGCCAAGGGGGAGACTAGATTTCCACACTCACCAGGCTGTAACAAGGCACCCTAACCTCACAACCACCACCATGATAGTGTGGTGGAAGAGGACCACGTGTAGAGCCTCCTGGCAGCAGCAAGCCTTCCCGACCACCACTGTGTGTCATTGGAAACCATGTGGGGAGCCTGGACTTAAGCCCCCATCTGACAGCACAGGGCACCTTACTCTCCCTGCTGGAGTGGTTTCAGATTAAGCCAAAATAAATAAATAAATAAATAAGGTCCAGAGACTCAGAATCTCCAAAATGCCCAGGTTTCAATTGAGCATCGCATATTCCAAGAACAGGACAATCCCTAACTAAATGAGAAGAGATAATCACAGATGCCTAAACCAAGATGACAAATGTGTTAGAATTGTCTATTAAAGATTTAAAAGCAGCTATCCTAAAAATACCAGTGAGCAACAAGGAACATGCTTGAAACAAGTCGGAAATATAGAAAGCCTTGTACATGAGAAATAGAAGATATAAAGAAGAACCAAATGGAAATTTTAGCACTGAAAAATATAATAGCTGAAATTAAACACTCAATGAATGGGCCAACCAACAGAATGGAGGAAACGAAAGAAAGAATCAATGAACTGGATGGTAGGACAACAGAAATTACCCGATCTGAACAGAGAGGAGAGAGACTGAAGAGGAACAGCTTCAGAGCCTCCAGGCTATAACAGAAGAGCTAACACTGTGTCATGAGTCTCTCTCGGAGCAGAGAAAGGGCGGGCTGAAAGGGCACCCCAAAAAATAATGGCCCAAACACCCTAAATTAGGCAGACAGAAACCTACTGATGCAAAAAGCAAAGCGAACCCTAAACGTAAACATGAGGAGATCCACACCAAAACATCAGAGTCAAACTTCTGAAAGCCAGAAGTAGAAAAGTTCTTGAAAGCAGTGATAAATGGCACCTGTGTTGAGAAACAATTCAAATGACACCAGGTTTCCCATCAGAAACCACAGAAGCCAAAAGGAAGTGGCACGTTGTTTAAGTGCCGGAAGAACTGCCAACTTAGACCCTGTTAAAATAGCCTTTGAAGCCAGACTTGGAGGCACACACCTGTAAGCCCAGTACTTGAGAGGCTGAGACAGGAGAATTGCAGGTTCAAAGACATCCTCAGCAATGTAGTGAGACTCAGCAACCTAGCAAGACCCTGCTTCAAAAATAAAAAGGGCTGGGGAGGTAGCACAGAGGTAGACTACCCCTGGGTTCAATCCCCAGTACCACAAAATAGGGTAGTCCTTAAGAATGAAGGGAAAATCAAGGTATCAAAAATATAGGAAAACTTGTCATCAGCATTCCTACCTGAGAGGATGGCTAGAGCAGAAAGAAAGTGGTAAAAGAAGGAAGCTTAGAACATCAGAAAGGAAAAAAAGATCATGGTGAGCAAAAATATGGGTAAATACAATAGACTTGGCTTCGCTTTAGTTTCCTAAGTTATGGTTGATGGTTTAAGGAAAAATTTCAGCTATCTGCTATGGTTCTAAATGTATGCAGAGAGAATATTTACAATTATAAAAGGGGAGAGTAAAGTAAGGTAATGTTTCTACACTTCATTTAAACTTGGAAAATGATACCAGCAGATGGGAAAATTATATCTATATAAGATATGTAAAGCAATCAAATAAGGCATATTATAAAGAGGTTTACCCAAAAAAAACTATAGATAAAATGGAATTCCAAAGGAGGCAGTGAAAAGAAAACAAGGAGAAAAAAGAGAATAAACCAAAGATAAAAAAACAAAACGGCAGATTTAAGTTCCAACATATCAATAGTTACATTAAATGTAAATGGTCTAACTGCACCCGTTAAAAGACAGAAATGGGTAGCGTGAACTGAAAACATGACCCAGCCTTATGTTGTTTACAAGAATCTCACTTCAACTACAATAATATAAGCAGTTTGAAAGGAAAATAATGGGAAGAGTAATAAGAAACCAACATGAATCAAAAGAAAGAACGAGTGGCTATATCAGTATCAGGTAAAGTAGGTTTCAGAGCAAAAAATTACCACAGAAAGGGGCATATGGTAACCTTTACTCAATTCATTTTATAAAGCTAATACTCCCCTGACACCAAAATAAGACAAACACATACACATACAAAAATAATAATAAAAATGAAACCCACAGATCGATAACCTTTGTAAGCATAGGTGCAAACATTCTTAATAGAACATTATCAAACAGAATTCAGCAGTATATAAGAATTACCATGACCAGGTGGAGTCTATTCCTGAAACGTGAAACTGGTTCAACACTGGAAAATTCATCAAAGTAAGCTAGTGTGTTGTTAGAGAAAAAAGAAGAAAAGCATATATATAATATCAACTGGTGAAGAAAAATAAGGACTAGAAGGGAACTTTAACAACTTGACAGAGAACATATATAAAATACCTCTAGCTAACATTATATTTAATAGTAAACAACTGGTTGACATGACTGTTCATGTAGAAAATCACGTTTGTAATCCCTGTTTACAGATGGTTGACATGACTGTTCATGTAGAAAATCACAAGGAATTTGTTTTTAAAATTCCTAAGCTAGGCATGGTGGCGCACGTTTGTAATCTCAGTACTTGGGAAGCTGACACAGGAGGAGTGTAGGTTCGCTGCCAGTCTCAGCTACTTAGTGAGGCTCTCCACAACTTAGTGAGACCCTGTTTCAAAATAAAGAATAAAATCCCTAGAACAAATAAGTTCAGCTGGGGCACAGGATACAAAATGGACATTCAAAAATCAGTTGTATTTCCTGTATACTAGAACACATGGACACTGAAATTTAAAACATACCATTTATAATTTTTAACTAGAATTTTATTGAAATGAAATTAATATAGCAAAACTAACCATCTTAAAGTAAATTAGTGGCACTTAATATATTCACAACATTGTTCAACTACCACTTTATGAACTCTGAAACACTTTGATCATCCCTAAAGGAAAGTACATACCCATTAAGTAGTTACTGCTCATTCCTTCCTCCTCCCAGTCCCTGCCCACCACCAATCTATTGTGTGTGTGTGTGTGTGTGTGTGTGTGTGTGTGTGTACCTAATTATTCTGTATATTTAATAAAAACAGAATCATACAATATGTGGCTTTTATATGGCTTCTTTTACTTAGCATAATGTCTTAAGTTTGATCTACACTATAGTACATATCAGTACTTCATTCCTTTTTCTGACTGAATAACATTCTTTGTGTGCGTGTGTTGGGGTGGGGGTAACTGGGGATTGAACCCAGGGGCATTCTACCTCTGAGCTACGTCCCCCAACTCTTTTTATTTTTTATTTTGAAACAGGGTCTCATTAAGTTACTGTGAGTCTTGCTAAGTTGCTGAGGTTGGCCTCAAACCTATGACCCTCCTGTCTCAGCCTCCCAAATGCTGGGATTACAGGCATGCACCACTGTGCCTGGCTTTGAATAACATTCTGTTGTATGGGTATTCCACAACTTGTTTATGCCTTCATCCATTGATAGATATTTGGACTGTTTTCACCTTTTGGCTATTGTGAACAGTACTAACCATGAACGTTTATGTACTTATATTGAGTATTTCTTTTCAATTAATTTTGGTTTATACCTAGGTGCAGAATTGCTGAATCATATGATAGTTCTATATTTAACTTTTGGAGAAACTACCAAACTTTCCCACATGGGCTGAACCATTTTACATTCCTACCAGTAATATATACAACTGCTTTTTTAAAAAATTGACAATATTGACTGAGCATGGTGTGCACGCCTATAATCCTAGTACTTGAGAGGCTGAGACAGGAGGATCCCAAGTTTGAGGACAGCCTCAGCAATTTAGTGAGACCCTGTTTCAAACTAAAAAACAAAATAGGGTTGGGGGTGTAACTCAGAGGTAGAATGCCTCTGGGTTCAATCCCAGTACCACAAAAAAATAAAAAATGACAATACTTAAGTGTAAATCTTAGAAAACATGTGCAGGACTTGTATACTGAAAACTACAAAACATCAGTGAAGGAAATTAAAGTAGACCTAAATAAATAGCAATGTTCACAAATTGGAAGACAACATAGTAAAGATGTCAACTTTCCCCAAACTGTTATACAGGCTTAACGAAATTCCTATCAAACTTGCAGCATAATTACTTTTCTAAAATGTATATGTAAATTCAAGGGAACTAGAATAGATAAAGCAATTTTTAAAAAGAATAAAATTAAGCGGGGCATGGTGGTGCATGCCTGTAATCCCAGTACTTGGGAGGCTAGGACAGGAGGATCACAGGTTTGAGGACAGCCTCAGCTGTAGTGAGACTCTCATCAACTTAGTGAGACCCTGTTTCCAAATAAGAAATAAAATCAGGCTGGGGGTGTAGCTCGGAGGTAGAACACCCCTGGATTCAATCCCAGGACCTGCACCCTTGCGAAAAAAAAAAAAAAAGATTAGAATGAGAGAACTTTAGTTAATTGTAAGACAGTATGTTATTGGTAAAGGGTAAATTTATAGATCAGTGGAATAAAACAGAAACCCCCGGGGGGGGGGAACACACAAATGTACCAAACTGATTTTTGGCAAAGCTGCAAAAATACTTTAATGGAGAAAAGATAGCCTTTTCAACAAATAGTGCTGAATTAGCAATTGGACACTCTTGGGTCAAAGGGGAGGGGGAGACATTAACCTGGACCTAAATCTCAAGCCTTCTACAAAATTAAAGTGGATCATGGACTTACATTTCTAACATAAAACTAATACTTTTTAAAAAATGTATTTGGAAATCTTTGAGATGTAGGGCTTTGCGTAAAGTTCTTAGTCTTGACACCAAAAACAGGAGATGTCAAAGAAAAAAAATAATAAATTGGACCTCATCAAAACTAAACACATTTGCTCTATGAAGATCCTAATAAAAGAATGAAAAGATAAGGAGTGGTAGAAAATCTTTATAAACCACTTATAGAAACTCCCAAGCCCTATTTTTTATTTATTTTTGCAGTACCAGGGATTGAACCCAGGGGCGTTCTACCTCTGAGCTACACCCCCAGCCCTATTTTTTTATTCTTTATTTGGAAACAGGGTCTCACTAAGTTGCGGAGGCCTCACAAAGTAGCTGAGGCTGGCCGCGAACCCGGACCCTCCTGTCTCAGACTCCCAAGTACTGGGATTACAAGCGTGCGCCACCACGCCCGGCTTAAAATGAAAAATTATGACAGCAACAAATACTGGTGAAGATGCTACGAGGTGGTCACTCATCCGGTTGCTAATGGTAATGTAAGACTGTATAGCCATTCTGGGAGATAGTTTGGCAGGGTTTTGAGAAACCAACCCAGCAGTTGCTCCTGCGTATTCATTCAAGGGAAATAAAAACTAATGTTCACACGTAAGTTTATTTATTTATTTTATTTTATTTTATTTTTGCGGTACTGGGGATTGAACCCAGGGGCATTCTACCTCTGAGCTCCACCCCCAGTCCTATTTTTTCATTCTTTATTTTGAAACAGGGTCTCACTAAGTTGCGGAGGGCCTCACTAAGTAGCTGAGGCTGGCTGCGAACCCGGATCCTCCTGTCTCAGCCTCCCAAGTACTGGGATTACAAGCGTGCGCCACCACGCCCGGCCACACATAAGTTTACATATGAACATGTATAGCAGCTTTATTCATAGTAGCCCCAAATTGGAAGCAACCCGGATATCCTTTGAACAGGTGACTGGTTAAGCAAGCAGTGGGAATCCGTACCATGGAATACTGCTCAGCAATAAAAAGGAAAGAACCAGGGATATGTGCAAGGGCCCAGCTGACTCCCAGAGAATTAATGTGAGTGAGGAAACACCTGTCCCCAAAATGTTATCTAATGTATGATTCTGTGTATTTAACATTCTTGAAATAACAAAATTATAGAAAGATCAGTGTTCGCCAGAGGTTAACGAGGGGATGAGATGGTACAAGGGCAACACGCGGAATCTCTGTGGTGGGGCAGCTGTTCTGTGTCTTGACTATATTAATGCCCATGTCCTGACTGTAGTATTGTACTACAGCTTTGCCAGATGTTACTACCATTGGGGAAAACTGGATTAGGGGTATATGCATCTCTGCATTATACCAACTGCATGTGAATTTACAATGATCTCAAAATAAAGAGTTTAAAAACAAAGTCTGAAATATTATTTCGAATGACAGACTTAGCAAAAACAGACTATCAGATATGAACAATGAGCTAGGGTGTAGTGGTCGAGTGTGTGCTTAGAGCGCATGAAGCCCTAGGTTTGATTTCTAGCACCATGAAACAGTGAACAAGAAAACTAGAAACAACTCAGCCGGGCGTGGTGGCACACGCTTGTAATCCCAGTACTTTGGGAGGCGGAGACCGGAGGATCCGGGTTCGCGGCCAGCCTCAGCTCGCTCTCTCTCTCTCTCTCTCTGTCTCTCTCTCTCTCTCCTTAGTGAGGCCCTCCGCAACTTCGTGAGACCCAGTTTCAAAATAAAGTATAAAAAATAGGGCTGGGGGCGTAGCACGGAGGTAGAACGCCCCTGGGTTCAATCCCCGGTACCGCAAAAAAAAAAAAAAAAAACCCTAGAAACAACTAAAAAAAAAACCTTAGAAAATAAATATTGTTAAAATTAAAGACCTGGTGTATTTGTTTGCTATTGCTACTATAACAAGTTACCACAAATTTAGGTTTCTGTTTTGTTTTTTGATACTGGGAATCATACCCAGTGATGTTCTAACTCTGAGCTACACCCCCAGCCCTTTTTATTTTGAAATAGGGTCTTGCACAGTTGCCGAGGGTCTTGGTAAGTTGCTGAAGCTGGTCTCAAACCTGTAATCCTCCTGTCTCGGCCTCCCAAGTCCTGGGATTACAGGCATGGGGCAACACGCCTGGCTAAATGTAATATCTTGATATTGTCCTATGGTTCTAGAATTCCAAAATGTGTGCCACTGGGTTAAAATCAAAGTGTCAGCAGGCTGCAGTTCTTGGCTTGTCGTCCCATCTCTTCGTCTCCAAAGCCAGCCGTGTTGGCCTCCTCAGGCGGCCGTCTCTCTGGGCCTCCCTTTTTTGCCACCTTCCTCCATTTACGTGAACCTCTGTGATTATACTGGGCTCACCTCAATAATCCGGGATAACTTCCTTCTTTGAGGTCTGCTGATTGATTAGCAACCTGAATTCCATGTGCAACTTTAGTTCCCCTTGACATATTCACGGGCTCCAAATTTAGACATGGGCATCATGGTGGGGCGCTACACTGCCTACCACAACTGGGTTAAGAAACAGATTCAAAGCTGCCACAGTGGTGCTGGCCTATAATCCAGCTAGTGGGGAGACTGAGACAGGAGAACACAAGTTCCAGGCCAGCCTGGGCAATTTAGAGAGACCTTGTCTCCAAATAAAAGGGCTGAGGATGTGGCTCGGTGGTATTGTACCCCTGGGTTCAATTCCCAATACCAGAAAAAAAGCTCTTTTTTAAAAATATCTACAAAGTAATTGTTGAATCAAAAGCCAGAACTGAAGTTATTCAGAATGCAGGAGTAAGGGGATTTGGAAAATATTAAAGACATGTTAAAAGACATGGAAAAGGAAGTTCAGAATCCTAGAAA
Organism: Glis glis; assembly: GCA_004027185.1. Lineage (NCBI taxonomy): Eukaryota > Metazoa > Chordata > Mammalia > Rodentia > Gliridae > Glis > Glis glis. The sequence continues at coordinate 1,473 of PVJS01056119.1, read as the reverse complement.
AAAATTTTGAGGGTTTTTTTTTCTACCGGAAGTTCATGTAAGGATAAACTGGAGGAATTAGGACGTAGCCTGCTTTGGGTGCCTGCGAGTTGGCATGCTGGACCCCACTGTGTTACGGTTTCACTTTTGAATTACGCACAAGTTCTTCCATTTCCCAGAAAGCCGCGTCCGATGGGAATTTTAATATTCATGAACCTACGTGTCGCATGAACGTCCTTCTTCAGTGCGAGTAAGTGGCAACTTTCTATAGCATCGATAATGTGTAAACACATGGGGGAGGATTTATTATCATGTTAGAAATTCCTTTAGAGTCGGCACATGGACTAAACTCGGCCCAGCGCCGACTGCGGGACAGCCCGGGTCGGGATGGAGGCAGATGCTCGGTCTCTCTGCGCGGGCTCTCACCGGGACGAGCCCCCGCGAGGTCCGGGGACGCGCGGCTTTGGCTCGGGTTGGTGCTGGGTGGCGCCCTAGGGGCGGGCCTCGGCTCCCGGCCACCCGGCGCGACGGGTTTCCCGGCGTGTCGCCTGCTCGCCCCTGCGCGGTGGCGCTGGCTGGCGCAGAGACCCTCGGCTCCCCGCAGAGACCCTCGGCTCCCCGCCGCCCCGCCTCTCCCCGGAGCCCGCCAGCCTCCCGGCGCCCCGCTGTGCTCGCAACCAGTTTCAGTTCCCGTTCCGGCCCGCGAGGGGCAGTACCTGCCCAGCCCTCGCCGCCACCTCCTCCGGGCCACCGCGCTTCCCGGACACCGCGCTCCGCCGCGCGCCAGGCTTCGGCTCGGGTCTCCACCCGCGGCCAGCTCTGCAAACCTGGCGGCCAAGTAAGTCCTGGGGGTTGCCGCGGGGACCTGGGCGCGGGGAGGCGGGATCGGGTGCGGGAGGTGGAGAAACCTGGGAGTCTGAGCACTGTAGCGAGAGTCAGAGCTAGAGCCGCTGCGCCCGCGGAAGGGTTTCTCCGCTGAGATGTGGAAAGCGCGCTCGCTCCGGGGCGATTGCAGTGTGCACCGAGGGTCAGGAACCCGAGGCCGGGGGTGGCCGCCGGGCTAAGGTGGGAGGGCAGGACGGCAGGACGGCTGCGGCCAGTGTCCCGCTGCTCCCGAGTCGGGGAGGACTTCCCTTGGGCGGGGAGGACTTCCCTTGGGATTCGTGGGCCACAAAATAAGGAAACGAGGCAGTGCTTGGCAGGGTGGCCGACCATCACGTACTTTCCCCAAGCCTCGAATGTGGAAAACCTAAAGAATGAGAGATTAGGTAGCACCCGCCTGGCATCCCGGCACTTGGGAGGCTGAGACAGGAGGATCGCAAGTTTGAGGCAGCATTAAGCCAGGCGCTCAGCAACTTAGTGAGACCCTGTCTCAAAACAAAAATAAAATAGGGCTGGGGGTGTAGCTCAGAGGTAGAATGCTCCTGGGTTCAATCCCGTGTGTGTGTGTGTGTGTGTGTGTGTGTGTGTGTGTGTGTGAGAGAGAGAGAGAGA